>JASCZW010002269.1:0-60139 GCA_034211315.2 Aedes japonicus | reverse complement strand
TCAGAGTGATATATAGAATAGAATACAAACTGCTTCAAACTTGACATGTTTTGCAATCCGTTTATAATACATTTAAAATACAAACAATTAACGTCAGTATAAAAAAGATGTTGTGTGTGTGACTTACGACTTTTAAATTCTAAATGGTTTATGAACAGTCCTTATTATTATAAAGAAAAGTGAGTCACTGAAAAACACACTGAAATATGCAAACAGGGCTGATTAACAAAGTTGGAAGCGCCATCAGCAAGACAAAGCCGACGGCTCGGGTTAGCTGAACTGCTGACCCGTAGAGCTCTGAAAACGGTTTTCTGGGCAGACGATCAAAATTCGAGCTTTATATTCGCGCATACCTATTATACGGCTATGCAAGGGCGGCTATGAGTTCGTGGGACAAGAAATTTGGTTATGATCTTAGAGCAAAGTGATGATCTTGGAAGCGATCGGACCGATTTTTGGTTGATAATCGATGTCGCTACGACACGGACGCTCTTTGAATCAATTGAGCTTATTGTGTATTTCGCAGTGGGTAGGATTGAATCTGTACTCTGTCTTAGCCGATGCCCATCAGGTTGGACCACCAGCGATGGGCGATATGGTATCGAAAATCGCGAAAAAAGATCGATGCTTCGTTTTCGATTTCGATTTTTGAATCGATACTAGAAGCGTAAAAAATCGATTGCATCGATAGATTTCTTTCGATTTTTCCATTTGATACCTGCTGGAAAAACAAATGGTTCAATAGAATTTAGATAGATATCAAAATTATCAACAATTTATACATGACGATTTTTTCCATTTTACGAATCTTCTGTAATCCTCGACGTCCCGACATTTCGGGGTGAACTGTGATTTTTTTGTCCACTTGCAGTAGCTGGAATAACTGGATCAAGAGACAAACATTTTAGTTGATAACCTGAATTATCGGATTTGTTTTGTTGTTTTTAATTTGAAATCAGCTTCAAATATGTGATGTGTCCGAAATAATAATTATACACATAAAAAGAGATACAACTCATTTCTTTATGTCCGAATGAAAAATTATCGATACTAAAAAAAAATCGACGCACCGCATCGATAAAATTGGGGAATCGATTCTAATGGTTGTATGAATCAATTTTAAAATCTGATACTAACGATCATTTGCCCATTGCTAGTTGGTTGTTGAAAATTTTATTTTTGTTTACAATCGCTGATATCTATTTATCTCCTTTTATTTCGATACCATTTTCCCCCAATAATTGTGTGCACCAGTGATTGAACGTGTTTTCAAATTGTATGATGAAATTCAAATATTGATTAGATGATTTGATTTCATTAGATTAGGTCAGGTTAGATTTTTAGGTTTAGAAATCTGACCAGAAGAACAAAAACTACATCAAATACATCAATCTTCCATCTTACAATTTCGACCAAGCCCTAATCATTGTTGCAGCTTCTACAACCAGATAAATAACCTTCTTTCAGCTTATGACGACTGAACCAGCATTTATAATCATTCATATATTGTATTAGATTATTTATCTACATTTATTGAGGCAAGAAAACCAAAACTACCAACATGTAAATGAAATTTCTTTTGATGGCATTTGCAATGCGATGAGCTCATTGGGCAGTCAGTTACCATTTTTTTTATTGAAACAATTTCTTAGCGTTATCCAGTTGTTTCGCGAATGCATTATTTTGAGTTATTATACAATGCTTTGAAAATTTCTACGTTAATATACATTGAAACTCATTATCATAGGATTCATAGTAACTCTCTAAAACCAAATTAACAAGGACAGTTTGGAGTAATAATGTGGCGTGAACTAACATCTTTAAATTATAAATCTTTGCTGCTGCAATCAAAGTGATGATTTTTCTCTCACCACCCGTTCCTATATTCTCGGGAATTTTTTCTCTTTTCAGTGAAACCAGAAATGGCGCTATGATATAAGCCATGTTGGGCTAGGACTAAAGTTGACTGACCTCAACCATATGAAAAGAAATGAAGCATCATAACCTTCTATGGAACTGGATGCCTCCCAACGGCCGTTTAAATAAAGTTGTGTTCTGTACCTAACAGAGCATTCTAATTAATATTCTCCTGCAATTATTCATATCTCTTTTTTTTCTCAAATTCTCTAAAGATTATTTGGGTTCCCCTTGCCTTTTTAAGGTAGATACCAAATGTCCTCTAATACGCGGTATGGACGTGGCCAGTCGTGACGTGAGCACGTGAGCAATCGAAGTCTTCGTGAGGATTATTGGATAAATGTATCAATATCTGGTTCCGTTTCATGAGCTATTTACTGATTTCTCTCCAGAGCTTTTTACTGATTGTAACATTTGGAGTTATGCGTAAACCTTTTTTGATTGAACACGCTTTGTGGAAACCAACCCAGTTGGGTTAACAAACTGTGCATTTTGAATCTTGTCTGCCCTTTCATTTTCCTCTCAATGCTGCAGTGTTCCCGGAACCCAAACATACCTAGCTTTACACCTTTCGTAAGTGATAGAACGCGATGCGCAGACAAATTTGAATGTGCATTATAATTGCTCAACGCTTTGAGTGCCGCTTGCGTCTGTTAAAGTCCAAATGTGTAGCATGTCTATGTTTTCCCTTCCAGACTAAACGGTAACACATTTTATAATAGCGCAAATCTTCGCCTGAAGGACCAAGTGCTGGGTGGTTTCCCCATCGCTACTGAGATTTTTACCCCATCTGTGAAGAATTTTAAAGAACCACGACGAAAAGTGTGAACTCCGGCATCCCAATCTGTACGTGACATCTCGCTATATGTTGTAAGGGATGTCATGGTTTTCCACGGGTATTATCCAGCCTTCATTCATATACATCACTGGCCCATTTTGACACGGTTTGCAAAGCCCACAAGTGACCAACACGCAGTCTCCAGATTTGAAAGTTTTTTTAACCGTTTGGAGTCTAAGCAAATTTATGGTTGCATCTACCGATGGTGCATCGTTCGTTTTGGTGCGAACTATGGATTCTATAAATGACTCCATTTTCTGCCAAATGTTTTTGAGCATATCCAGAAAGCACTGGTTGCCGATCCTTACCAACAAAAGAGCATTCCAGGTTCAGTTTGGCATCCAATATCACTCCTGAGGGTATGTGCACCTGTTCACTAAGTTGGATTTCCAATCCTCCTAGCTGAAAAAGCTTTTTAAACTAAACTTCGCTTTTCCCTAGTGAAAGGTACAATTACTACTTCTGATGGATTAATTCTAAGGCCCTTCCTGATACACTAAGATTGGGTAAATTTTTAGAGCTCATTGCATTCTCCCTGGGAATCTGATATTGTCACCCTTTTCCCCTCACTACGACGACTATATCGTCTGCAAAACCCACAACCTTGGAAACCTTTTTCCTCTAAGCTTCCAATCGTCTACAACTAAGGATCACGTGGTGGTGAGAGTACTCCTCCGTGCACAGAAACAAAAGCGTTCACGAAAAATGAAAACGGACCGTGAACTAGTTCACGTTTTCAGGATTTTTACCTAAAAACGTGATTTAGTTCATGATTACATTGATTCAGTTCACGGTGTATTTTGCTTGTTCTCGAATTCATGACTGCAGTTCACGGATCCGGGCACGGATTTTTTTTCCGTGTGGGAAAAACCTTTCGTTGCCCATGTACTGCAATGAGACGAACTTCCCAGCTCTGAAAATGATTTCTCTTTTTGTAAGCATGGTGTAAACCCAGTTGATAATGTTCATGCCAAAGTTCTTCTTCTTCTTCTTTATGGCACGAGCCAACAGGCGAATAGGAAGTGTTAGTCGAAAGCTCCTTCAATATCTGAGAAAAGAACAAAGTTCTTTTTATATTGATTGAAAGAGCTTTTACTACCTTTGAAATCACATTATGCAGTGCCTAACTCGTTGACTTACCAGACTGGTAAGCAAAACTGGAGCCCAAATAGTGGATAATTGTTAATGTAATTTGAAGTGATATAATCATTCAACACATTTTCAATCTTTTAATAGGACTGATGAAAGGCAAATGGGTCTGTATGATTTAGGGAAGCTGCCTTATCTCGCTCTCCTATTTTAGGCATAAAGATAACTTTTACCAATGTTCATAAAGAAGGAATATTTTTGAGTCTCAAAATCTGCTCTCTTGAAAATTTGCATTGATGGCGAGATCAACGCTGCTTCGCCGTTTTGTAGCAATGCTGGAAGTATTCCGGCTAGTTCTGCAGATTTGTAAGGCTGAAAAGATCTCAGTAAGCGTTTTCTGCACTGGCTTTCTTAAAGATTATATCAGCCAAGTCATTGACTGAGATTTTTGTTTTCACCGAAATTCTGAGGTGTCCCTTGTAGAACCACTTTCACCTTCAAGTGATCTATCCTTGTTTGAATCTGCCACACAGCAACCGATCCAGCGTCTCACACTAGGAGCTTCTTGTAAAAACTCCATCCTCATTCTTTCAGATTTCCAAGTTCAATCGTTTTGATCGCCTGCAAGAGTATCGCTTATATTTTCATACGTTAGAACCCAGGATCTTCGTTTGGATTTTTCTTATTTCTTTGTTATACTTAGTAAGTTCATTCATATAGGGATCCAATTTGAGGTTTTTTCTGCTTTGTTAAATAATCTACGGGATGGCCATACAAACAATTCATCCTGAAGACGCACTATGATTAAATTGAAAACTTGACACTTGGCTGAAAGGTACCTTACATTATGCCATTTTGAACAGCTGTGCAATGCTTTGACGAGGATAGCAGAGCCGATTACCAAGCCTTTCTACGAGTAAAACTACTATACATTCATTGAGCTGCGTTAGCTTGACTTTTCTCATAAAATTGCAAACCGTTTCATTTTTGTTTAGGCATGATCAGTGGCTCTAAAACTTTCTGACCCTGAGGTGACCTAATTTCCGAGGAAGATAATTACAACGCGCCTGTCTAATGATATTCTATTAGAATGACCTCTCTTTGGTTGGCGCGGTGCAGCAGTTTTGGCTTACTTTGTTTATGTTGACGGATTGAGGCTTGTCCTAATATGCAGGCACTTTCACGCAAGATGAAAACAAATAACATTTCAATGATGATAAACCTGTTTCATAGTTATTAGATATTTTCTCTAACATCACTTCTGTTCACGTATTGCACTTCGGCAGTAGATGAAAAGCTACGACGGAAAACTCAAACGACACACCCATTTCCGCTCAGAGCCTACTTCTCAGATCAACAGTCTTTTCAGAACCCCTAGTGACGGAATTGATTTATAACAACACATTAGAACAAGGAAGAGTAAAAGGATAAAACAATGTAGACCACCTGACAGTGTTCCAGTCCCACTAGTTAGCAATGGTGTTGCTAATAGGTTGAAGTTACTTTTATGTAACTTATTTGAATCACAATAAAGATGCTGCAACCAATTATGATGGTTTTGTGTTGCTTTGTGACATCGCAACTATTCATTCGAAGATTACAACCAAAGCTTTAACAAAAAATTTGTTGTTGGCTGACGATTCTACTATTAAGGCTTGTTCGCGACAAAATCTGGACACATTAAATTTGAATAAAACAAAATTGCTGGTAGTTCAATCCAAGATGCATTTTTTATTCATTTAATTGTGCATTATTAGTCATCTTAAAACTAATTACAGTTCCTTACTTTCTAGGCTGTATATGAAAGTAATACAAACTTTTACTCTAGCCAATAGGGTCTGTGCAAAACTTCTCTGTAAACCGATTTAGCTGATTTTGACCAAAATTTCTTTTTTTTATAGTTGTAGCTTGTTGGTCTCATTTAAAAGAGAGTTTATGTTCTTGACGGAAGCCCAATACCGCACGATAGGTCGCAACTCCAGGCAGATAGGTGGATTCGCCTCTTTCGGTACAACATATGGACTCTATTCGCTTTATACCATTCCAAAACATCTTTGGCGTAGTGACAAGATGCTAAATCGAGGCCAGAATAGCGAGGAATGGTAACAATCACGTCTTCAGGCATTCTTCATGGTATATTTTCTTGTTTAACGTTCTGGTAGTGATGAACCTTTGGTTTGCTAGAACCACTGCTGCATAATGCCCGCCAAACCAAATATTTGTTGGGAAACTTGGTCTTTTTCTTCGTCCTGAGATGCTCCTCTACGCCGTTTCGTTGCATGGCGTATGATAAGATATCCGGGGAGCTGTTTAAATTCTTTGAGCACATAAGTTTCATCGTCGCGATACAACTTGCGAGCCCGAGTTTTAGCCGTCACATTCTGTTTATCATTACGCTTCGGTACAGTTTTCACTTCGAACGACTTCATACCTTGCCGGTGCTTAGAAGTATTTAAGAAGGACATTTTATTTTTCTAGCCTCAGTACGTACCGACAGATCTGGTTCACGTCTTTCTGGTGGTTTCTGAGATCCGTTATTGTTCCGCCCTAGCCTTTTCCGGCTTTTTCAAACGTGCATCGAAAATTTCAGAACGTTATGGACAGTGCTTTCAGGAAAATCAAGCTTTTTTGCAAGTTTTCTTACTGACAGATACGGTTTTTCATTGCGAATGCAAAGAATTGCTTTTCGCACTAACTCTTCTTTCGACGCCATCTTCGATCTAAAAGCTTGTAGTATCACCAAAAAAAATTTTACACAATGAACAGAAATTCGTTCATCAGTCTGCGGAATATTTCACGCGTTGATGAAATATATCCAGAGATATACGTATTTAGGGGTATCCAGATTTTATCTCGAACAAGCCTAATCTATTATCTCATTATGATGTTTTGCAAAATGCAATTGATAATAAGTTCTAAAACAATTAAGATTTATTGATTTATTGTGAGAATAATTAGTTGCTCAGATAAACCGTTCAATACTATTCAGTGACAATTTTCTACTATGATATAATTGTTTGCCTTTACGCATTTCTAAAAAGCATGTATACTCTGAAAGAAACTCATCCAACCAAATTGCAAATTAAACCTTTAGACAACAACCCAAATTCAAAGCCAACAAAGCCAGACATGTTGAAGAATGCCCACAACAAGGACGAAACCTAAATTTCAACCCCATTCTGAAACGTCTGTTATTCCTATCTCCATCTCAGTGTGGAAAGCAGAGCAGACCAATTCACATTCCACTTTCAATTCTTAATAGCATTTAATAAACCCGTACCGATTCGATAGTGGAAAAGCTCCCACCACCCGCGCTAGAACCAGTGGGGCAGCGACCGCCATTAGCGCGAGCCGAAAACGACCAAGTTCAACTCCGCTGTGTGGTCTACAACTGACTTACTTACGCTCCCCCGGGTCATGTTATCTACCACCGAAACCGTGCACAGTCGAACCGAAATCGGGTTACGACCCAACCGGCCTTGAGCTAGAAGAAGCCAATTCTACAGCTATCATTACACTTTCGGGCGATAAGAATCATCGTGATCCTACAAATCAACAGATGCCAACACATATTCCGAAAATCTAGCATTTCACGATTGATAATTATCGCCAAAAGTGGCCAGAGTCCTTCGTGATGGGGTCACCCACGCTCGCCTCGATGATGAATCATTAATCATAACACTCATCACCTGGCAGGGAGGCGCGAGCACAATATCATCGCCATCGTTGTTGATAGAGCCTGGGAAGAGGCGTAGCGTGCAAAACCACCACCGCCCGGCGAGTTCAGGCCAGTCCGAGAAACGATTTAATTTTAGGGCTTTTATCTAAATTGGTTTTATAGTGTCCGGGTGTTGTGGCGCGACCTGGATTACTTTTCCGCCGCTGCTGATGGGTTTCGTGTGTGGTGTGGTGTGGTGATCCTGACCTAAGACGACGGTATCGCAGTGCCGATGTGCGGTTGTTCCTTGGCTCACTGACCTATTTGTCGATGTGAGGAAAGACGAGGGCAGTCATTTCGATTGTTAAGTAATTTATAATTATTGGGTTTTGATAAGGAATCCGCCGAAGCTGGAGTGGATTTGGGTGGTTGAGAGATGGATCAATTTAAGACAATTGCGTGAATGCCGTGATGTTCCTATTTGATTATTCTACAAGCTGACCTAAACTGTGACTGAAAAGCAAGGTCGTAGCAATAGCAGCTTTATGGGTTCCTGAGATGGTTCTGATTGATTTCGGCAGCTAGGCCAAGTGAGTTTCTAGTTCGAACGCCGTAAAAAAACAACTAAGCTGATTCTCTGTGCGATGTGGTGTGCTGGTGGTGGGGATCTTAAAGAGGTCTTAAATTAAAGAGGTCTTCAAGCAACGAAAATGTTCGGATGCATAAAGTCAGCAGCTCGTAGGACACGTAGGAAATCCGATGAAATCTGGTCGGCAGGAAAGACGAAGACCTGCCGACGAACACCTGACGAACGGTGCCTTCCTATTGATCAGAAATTAATCGTTTTGCAACGAGAGTTGTTGGTTGGATATTTTGGCGTCACTTTAGCGAATCGAGTTCTAAAAGCGGACATCGTTCGGATACAGAGGAAGTGTTTTGAAACCATTCGTGACAACTGGAACGGTCAATGGGCAGGTGTACCTAAAGGAATGCTTCCAAAAGCGTCTACTTCCTCTTCTGAGGTCAAACGATGGTCCTACAATTTTTTGGTCGGATTTAGCCTCTTGTCATTACTCAAAAGAGGTTTTGGAGTGGTTCAAGGCTATGGAGGTCAATCTCGTGCCGAAACATCTCAACACCCCAAACGCACCGGAACTGCAGCCAATTGAAAAGGTCTGGGCCATCATGAAGCAGGCACTTTGGAAGCATCCTAAGGAAGTGAAAGCGGAGGAAAATGTGAAGAAAAATGAATTGCCACGCAAAAAAAGAGTTGGTCCAAAGTTGTACAGGACCTTATGAGTAGTGTAAAGACGAAGGTTCGTGCATTTGGATATGGAATTGAAATTGAATAAAACAAACATGGGAAAATATTCATCACATGTTTTTCTACTCCCTGAAAGCTTGGAGATGATTGGTTTAATGGGTGAGTTTTGCCGAATATATGTGTGTGTCGCAATTTGATTCCATACACCCTTTATTTCGAACAAATTCGATCGGGTGAAGAGGCTTGGTGATTCCTCTGTAATTCTTCACAATTATTTTATCTCCTTTCTTCACACACATGAAGATTTGGTTCCACAATGGGGAATTTCTTGTGCCCAATGGATTTGTCAAAAGGACAAGAGGACCTGTTAAAGTATCAGCACAGTGACAATAAATGACGGCTGGTACATTAAGTATGACCTTCTGAATTTTCTGGAATCAGCGATGTTCAAATCCAAAATATTCGTAAAAATTTCCATATCAACAAAGTAAGCAGGTAAACTGGATATAGTAGCGTTAGCATACAAGATTCATCTACTTAAGAAGATTCTGTCTGGATACATCCAGTCGTTTGCACGCACATCTCATCTGACATACAATTAACATCGTGTGGGTGATACAATACCTGTCTTTTCAAGCAATTTTGCGTACTTTGTTTTTTTCAAAATTTATGAAGACTACCACTTGGAAAGGGCTTAACAATTATGATGACAGTTATGCCTTTCTTGATGGAAATCAGTCTACAGTGAGTTTGCTCACCCGATTTTAACAAACCACCAGACGGAAATTCTAATGTGTATTGCATTTTGTTCATTTCCTGTAATAAGAGCGTGTCGTTGGAAGAAGATTCTCTATCCTTTGCTTAGGTTTCGTGTAAATGTTTCTGCTTTCGGGTCCACACCACCGTTTTTGACCCTTTATAGAAAGGAATAGTGAGGATTACATGTATGTACAGTTTGATCTTGCCATTAAGAGGAACTGTACGCCATGGCAATTCCTGCACTGGCTTAAGTTTTTTGATTAATTTTCTTTAAATCAATATGACGAAAAAAGTAAAAGACTTACAGAAAAGTAATGTATGCGTGGCTTTTAGAAAACTGTATTTACTTTAATGAAGAAAAATTCTTACACGCTAAAAAAAATATTAAAAATTTTAAGCCAATTTGCAAAAAGATGCTATCTTTGGATAGGATGAAATTTGTTTTTAATAAAGGCAATATAATTGTCTAAAAGTACGCAATAGCAAGATAGGTATTTTTAGGGAAAAAAAGTTTTTCTAACAACAAATTTTTCATGTCCTAATTTTACCGTGTATCACACAAACTCTTCTAGTTATGGATCTTCAAAACTTTTATAGAATCAAAAAAGGAAAAAATTTAGCAGTCATAAAGAATTGAATGTATTGAACATTTGGTAAACAATAATAATTTAGACTACCTTTACATCAGAAAAACAGAACCAAAAGTGTACGTTTAAGTACAAGTCATTCATAACTGCTTGTTGAGATATTCCTATCTTTAGGTACGATTAAAATATGGCTTCGTATATCTTTAGGGAGCTGAAATGTAGAAAGGAGCTCATTGAACCATTTTGGAAGACTTAAATCATATTTAGCAGGCCCTTACATTAGTTTGAATAACAGAAGGTTCAGATTGTAGATTCACAAAAAAAAATAATGAATTTTAACAGACTCGTGAAATTCCCCCTGTTTAATTTCATATCAAAGCAAGCATTAACATCATAATTGTGTGCAATCTAACAAACAACATACAACATTTTTTTGCAATCTTACATACAAAAAAACTTAACTGCAGCGATATCAGGCTTATAATTATATATAAGATTAAATTCATTCATGCCAAATCTAGCATTTTCTTTATGTGCATTAGATAACGCAGAAAAAGTATTGGTTTTTTTCATCTGAGTTTTTCAACATGTATGTTTTGTTAAAGAATTTGAATGTTTGAACAATCATTGTAAACCATGATTCGGACTCATACGTCCCTCATCTCAACCATAAAAATCTAATCCTGGCTAACCTTGAGACTACCTTTTAACATAAGTTCTTTGATATTTGATGTACTAAAACTAATTTATAAAATGTTTACTTGGCTCCGATTGCACAAATTATTAATTTAAAATAAATCGTGAAAGTATGCATACAAAAGAAAATTCTTTATGGAATGGCACTTTCAAGCCTGATTGGACTAGAACTGCTTTTCAAAAACAGATTCTGAGAAGGGTATAACATTAGAATAAATATATAAATTAACAAGCTTTATTATGGATTATTAAATATAAAGATACTTTGTTAAAGACGTTGGGTGAATAGTAGAACACATTTATAACAAGTGAGAAAAATATGGCCCTGAAAGGCTAAATTAATATTTATTTTCAACTTTTTATCTATTCCAAATATCAGATTAGTTAACATTGATATGTTATCTTAGGTGCTCCTGCTAAGTAATTTACATTTAAACTTCATATGGTAAAATATACTTCTATCTTTGTGTACATTGTTTTTGCCTAATCCTTGTTCCTATCTATAGACAGAAATGATCATTACTACATGACATTACTATTACTTGGTTTCAGAAAAGCAGCTCTAGGCATGTGTTGGAATATTATTAGTTGAGTTCTGAAATCATTAGGCCTCTGTCATAAGATCAGTAAAATTTATGACATCCCTGAGGTAATTTAAGGATTGTATGATTGTGCCGTGAGATTTTGCATCTATGGTTGGGAGTAACACATGATGATTAGTAAACATCGATTGCATTTGAGTCAATGTTGACAGTTTGTCATCTTATCACTATCAATCACCCTTACTCACGTTAGAGTAGCCATTCTTTAGACCGATTTGAGCACATCCTACTCGAGTGAGGGTTATTTGGAAAAAGCGTGTAGCACTGTAGCATTCAGCAATTTCATTTATAGTTTCATTTAAGCGATCTCTTAGAATTTCGTAACGTTTGAGAGGATTGAATTGCCACGCGAGACAGGTCCAGCAGATAGTGATTTAAAAACAAGAAGAAGATGTTTGGGTGTATTTTGCAAGGAAAATTATTCGAAAAAAGTCGATAATTGTCAAATCGAGTGAGTCAAATCTTTTTTTAATTTGCACGAAGAGTCAACTCACTCGATTCGACAATTGTTATTGGCTCGTAAAGTGACTCTTTTTGACTCATGCGACTCACCGAATTGACCTAATTTACAAAAAAAATCATGACCTCTGAACCACTAGACCGATGTTTGTGGTTGACTGCTCAAGTAACATTGCCAAAACCAGCTAGCTTTATTAAATTTTATTAAAGTTTTATGAAAGCCACTGGAAATCAATTTAGTTTTATTGTGATACCAAGAGGTGCCAATAGGTTTCAACTCTTGAGTCAGGTTTACGAAAACCTACACAACTTCTTTTTCTACGATCTTAAAACCTTGTTTTCCAAAGTTCTTTTTACTCTTAGATTTTATTTTGACTTTAAGAACTCGTAAAATGCTGTTTTGAAATGCCGTTTTAGGGCTCATTCAAATGATCTTGTTATGGTCAGTTGAAAAAGCATTTCTAAACCATTTTGACTGCAGTAAATGCATTAAATGGTAAATTGGCATTGCGGAAAGTCGCCAAATGACCAAATTGTAAAAAATAGGAAAAAATGCGACACTTTGTTTTGGGTGTAACTTTTTTATCGCGTAGGTGAAAATAAATGAAATTTTGGGTAATATTAGTTTAGAGTATTATGTTTATGTGTGCAAAATTAAGTTGTTTTCAAGATGCATTCGAAACAAAAAAAGCTACGCCAGCAAATCTTAGGCGCGGTGATCGATAATCCTGGTCAGTCGCACAGATGAATCGGCAAAAGGCTTGGAATCCACCATTCCACCGTGCCCCGCGTTGTGAAGATGGTCCAGGAGACGAAGCCCATCCAGCAGCGCGCTGGAAGCGGCCGAAAACCGAAAACGGAATACCCAGAGAAGAGGCGTGGAAGATAAGGCAGTACTTCAAGAATTACCCGAACCTCTTCACCCGAGACGTGGCCAAAAAGGTCAATTCGTCGAAGTGGTTCGTCCAGCAGACCATAAAGCGGGGTGGGTCACGTGTTTTTAAGGTCAGGAAGCCAGGCTGTCTCGTCATGGACGACGAGACATATATCAAGGTGGACACCATACCAATCCCCGGCCTCGAGTTTTCTGTCGGTACGTTCCGCATGGAGGTTCCGGAAGTGAAAGATGGACAAATTCGCGAAGAAGTACCTGTTGTGGCAGGCGATCTGCGAGTGCGGACGGTACAGCAAGCCGTTCATTACAACCGGCACCATAAACAGGCAGATTTATCGAGAGGAATGCTTGCAGAAGCGCTTGCTGCCCTTCCTCCGCTCTCACCGTGGTCCCACGCTGTTCTGGCCGGGTCTCGCTTCGTGCCATTACGCCAAGCCTGTAATGGATTGGTACTAAGCGAAGGGCGTTAATGTGATCCCGATGGAGGCGAACCTTGACCACCATAGAAACATTTATTGTCTCCGAAAGCCCCCCATGCCAAACTTGGTTCCATTTGCTTGATTTTTGTTGCATTTATATGGAAGCCCCCCTCCCTTTCTCTTTCAGAAGGGGAGAAGCCTCAAACAATCATTATAACCATCCTGAGTACCAAAACCCCTGAATAATTTTTTTCACGCCGATCAGTTCAGTAGTTTCTGAGTTTGTAAGGGAAATTCATTTGTATGTATTTAAAGAAAACACCTGTTTTCCTCAGAAAACGAGAGGTGGAGGAGTCTCAAACCACCATAGAAACATTTTTCTTCTTCAAAAACCTCCACATGCCAGATTTGGTTCCATTTGCTTGATTAGTTCTCGAGTTGTGTCGAAATTTGTGTTTAATTTGTATGGGAGCCTCTTTTTCAGATAGGGGAGGGGTCTTGTGTCATATTTGAAACACTTCTTATCTTCGAAAAACTCCACATGCTAAATTTGGTTCCATTTGATTGATTAGTTCTCGAGTTATGCAGAAATTTATGTTTCATTTGCACGAGAACCCCCAATTTCAGAGAGCGGGGGGTCTCAAACTATTATAGAAACATTTCTTGTCTTCAAAACCTGTACCTATCAAATTTGGTTCCATTTACATAATTGGTTCTCGAGCTATGCAGAAATATGAGAGCCTCCCATGCTTTCAGAAAAGAGAGGAGTCTTGAACCACCATAGAAACATTTCTTGCCTCCGAAAGCCCCACATGCCAAACTTGGTTCCAATTGCTTGATTTTAATTTCATTTATATGAGAGCCCCTGTTCAGAGGGAAGGGTTCTCAAAGAATCATAAGAAGCATCCCGAGCACTAAAAACCCCTTAAAAAAATTCCCGCCGATCGGTACAGTAGTTTCCGAGTCTAAAAGGGTCAGACAGACAAAAGGTCATTTTTATATAACGGGTGTCCACTCAAATAATGAGAACGAAAAGAATGGGTCAGGAAAAAAATACCAGTGAAGTTTTGTTCAAACTGATTTATTTTATTAAAAGGGTCAACTTAAATCTTCAAACTAAGTTTAGTGAATATTGTCATATGGTCCGTGGTCCGCCAGTGCGCGCAGCTTAGTCGTTATGCTGGAACATGACCGTTGGACGGCAGCCACATCGATTTTTCGGATGCAGCTTTTGATCCTGTTGGTAAGTTGCTTGGTGTTCTTGGCCTTCCAATTATCCTTGTATACCATGGAGCTCAAAAGACCGATGAAATCCTCGATAGGACGGCACTGTGGCAAATTTGTCGGATTCCGGTCTTTTGGGACATATGGTATATTTTGGCTCTCCAAAAACGTTAGCGTTTTTTTTGCGTAGCGCGATGATGCCTTGTCCGGCCAAAACACGTATTTGCCATCCGGGTGATGTTGTTTAAGAAATGGGATGAGTATTTTCTGCAAACACTCTCTTTGGTACACCTCCTGGTTGATGGCCAAACCGCTTGGTTTGAACCACGGCTTCTGAAATACCCTTATCGGATATTACGATGTATAACATAACCTTCGATTCAAATTTGTGCTTGAACTTATACATTACTTTTGGAGGAGTAGTAGATTTGTCCTTAGTGTAGAATCGATCGTTTCCCGGTATCTGAGACTTCGAAAGAGGAAAGTAGCTTTCGTCGTCCAGAACGAAAGATTTTCCGCCGTAATTCCGAGTCATCCAGCGGCATTGGGATTTCACGGTTTGAATCTGCTCATCTGTGTACTCTGGGGATCTGGTTTTCTTTCTACACACTATTCCTTCTTTCTTTAGCGTCTTGCAGATGAGTGACTTCGAACAATGGAACTTTCGGGCTGCTTCCCGTTGACTTACCGAATCCTTGTTGTTGAACATGCTGCGCAGCGAGCGGAGCGTTTTCTCATTCATTATTTTCGCTGGACGGCCGCAACCTTTCTTCCGGGTTACTCTCATGCATGCCAGGATACGGTATACGGTGGATACCGGAACTTTTTTACGACAAAAATGGTCCACCGTGTATTTTTTTCCACGATCTTCGTTCGCTTGAAAGAATTGTACAACGCGCGCGCGCAGTTCTTCCTGTTTCGACGGCATGCTGAACACGACTGAACATGTTAGAGTGAAATAAGAGTGTATGAAAATTTTCTGGAGAGTGCAACGATTCATTCATCTAAAGTGACATTTCTATGCGGCCGTTTTTGTTCTGATGGAAAAGTATTGAAATCATTCTCATTTTTTAGTGGACACCCGTTAGGATCCGTCCTCAAAAAATCATTACATTTCAATGAGACGCATCCTGAACGCATCTTTGGGATACCATCATTAAGTTTAGGGTAATTCGTCCTTGGGGACAAAATGCATCTCATTAGTATCATACTATTCCAACACACTTTTGAAATAGTAGCGTGAAGCTAAATTTAGCCAAAATAGATGCTTCAAACATGTTAATTGACGTTTTAGGGAGCAATCAGCCTTGTAAATTTCACTTCGCTCTCCACATGTGCAGGTAGCCCGCCAAATTTATTTCGATGCAAGTTGCGACATTTTCTTCTTTTTGAAACGATTATTCATTTTGAATTCATCTTTTTCGTTGTAAAACTTATGTTCTGGCATTTGTTCGACCTTTGATGTATGTTTCGTCATCACGCAGCTTCTTTTTCTGGCCAACATGTTAGTGCTTCGCAGCACGGTTCTTGGCAACATTTTCTTGCCATTCATCACGGTTTAGGAACTGTTGATCTTTGTATATATGTTGTCCAGCTCTTGTCTTGACTTTCAGGGCAAACGTTGCGAAACGCTGACCTTGTTGACAACATCACATGTTGAAATGTAGGAATTTCTGGTGAAATTACTCTTAACCTTCTCTTCTTCCTACATGCTGCTCCCAGTTTTATTCCTGCTTTGTGCCAGTGATCCAAAGTCAACCGATCGTTGAACCTTTTTAGTACTCTTGAGACGCTTTAATTACAGATTTGCAGCTTTTTTCGTAAAGGACAAAGGGATAGCTCCGGATTTTCCATGTGAGCGCACAATATTTTTTCTCGCGTTTCCGACTCACTTACATCTTCAGCAAGCCGCACAAATATGCGATATAAAGAGGAATTGGGGCAAATTTGGTTAATTTCTGTCCTCTGGAAAAAAAGTTACAGCCACTTGAAAGTGTTGCAATAATTTCGTGTTCACCCCTTAGAAATAACCAATCATATGAAGTATGACATTTTTAGAAAGCATAAGTGAGGGCACATGTTATTTCAAATTGATTAAGATTCTATGTTTCTCGCTTCAACATTTTAATCACGAGAAAAATCATTTCCAATTTACAATTTCCATCCATTTTTCTCTGCGAAGCATAGAATTATCACATGTTGTTAATTCCCTCTGAATCATGCATTCGCCATCAGGGTCAAACCATGCTTGCAGTGACAATCAAATAAATGTTGACAAATACACCTTCCCCCCGCCGGCCAAATGCATCGCTTTGCTCTTCAAATTGCGCTTCTTCCGCTCGAGGCCCACAAACGCAGTTCAACCCCAGACGGTTCCTCTGGATACATGTAATGCAATACGCGCACGATCAGTAACCCCATATGGCAAAGCCCGCCCGCCAGCCATCGACTGGTAGAATTCACGAGAAATTGAATTCAAATTCCTGTCACAGAACCGATCGCAGTGTGTTGTAGATACTTTGTACCTGTCGACACCGTAGCTGCTCCAAGGCAAAGGAACCACCTCAGACAACAACGGTAATCGAAATGTAATTGATTCTCCACTCGAGCATAAGTAAAGAGCCAACAAGCAAGAATCGCTTCAGGATATTGGATGTCTGCTTGTGCGACGACGACGAGGGCGATGACAACGACATCGCTGAATACACGCAATCAGGAATTCAAATGTTTCGAAAGTCTTAATGCTCGTAGGCCGCCGGCCGGGGCCACACGATACGTATGATTAATTGCCATTTAACGAGGGATTTAACTTTTTGGCACTCCGGCGAACGAGGCTGAGTGTCATCTCTTCCCGAAAGGGCCCGGTAATCCCACTTACGCTAAGAGGCATTGACGACAAGAGACAAAAGCTCAATGAACTTTAATGCTGGCTCAGACGAAACGCGACGAAAATGTATGTAAATTCAAATCGTTATTAATGGCCATCGGGAAATCGCAGCTGAGCCACTGTCTGTTGGTTCGATTTGATGAAATTAGCATTAGTTGATAGCTGTCACTTTGTTCAGCGAAAACCTCACGGAGTTTGATTCATCCAAGCTTTCATCCAGCAAAGTGCAATTCTAGTTCTGAAGTCGATGAACCCATTCCCCTGTGCAATTATTCCCGCTCATTGACTGCCTATTTATCAGTTATGATTGGAAGTGCGGCCTGACTTGCTCCGACAAGCGTAAAATGTGCGCATCCTCGTCTCTTGCTTTTGCAAATACCGCCCGCCCGATTGTATGTTAATTTTACCTCCCTTTTCCATGGTCAGCCAATTCATTATACCTATTGCTAATCGCGTTACTCATAATTTTATGCTTATGCACTCCCCTCGTATCTCCCCTCGTGTTGTGTGGATTGTACCGTGCAATTATTCACCGGCCGGCAAAAGTTGCAACTTGGTATCTACGTTCTGCGCTTTGGCTGTTTGTTTTCATTCCCCCATTCAGCGACGTCGAAGCTCATCTTCTTTCGCACAAAGCCAGTTTCAACGCCGGGGACAATCGACCTATCTGCGGGGCTACCCCCGCTGCCGGATTGCTTGGAAAGGGTGGCGGGGGGCGCGATCACCAGCTATGATGGCAGAGTTGCAGTTTTTCATTAATAAAACATGCCCCGCGGGGATCATCTTCCTTCGACTGAGCGACGATGACGACTGAGTCACAGAAAGTTTTATTGCTTTTGCCGCCATTACCGATGGCTTACCGGAATAATTGGCGCTGAAGATCGCGCAGGTCTACAATGTTTTGACGCTCGGAGGGCCTGGTGGGTAAAGGTCAATGATCAAATAAACTATCGATTTGTCGTCGATGGGGTGGCGGGGAATGGAAGGTTAAGCGACTAGTTTAGGAATCCGTGGCTTCTGTTTGGATGGGTAAATATATAACCAGTTGAATAGTGCAAGTTAATTGATTAATAAGACATGCTTGAATTCAATGGGGTTTCATTCAGCACAGTTGCTTTGTTGATATGGCTGTGAGCTGGATGGTTATAAGATTTGAAATTACAGGCGGTAGATTAAATCACAATCATTGGTCAATTTCGATGTTATCACAAGCCATGGAATTTCGTTGTTTGCCCCAACTAGTTTACGGTAATATTTGCCCTAGAGCGAATACTACAAAGTTCAACTAAAAGACTTGTTCCAATATTTTTTTCCTGTCATACACTAGGTGACTGCTCATCTGTACATGATGCTTTACCTCAAATGTGTATATTGTGGTTGATATGATGACTGACGAAATATGTGCGGCATTTATAATGAGTCAATTAAGTCTGCATGCAGACAATCTGCGATCTTATCTGTTTAAGATCGTACAGCCACACATTTTATGAAGATAATGAAGTTTAGTTGTCAAGGTCGAGCAAATCATTCTGGCTAGACAGTTTGTCGGCTTTCGAAAATAGGTGCCTCCCATGATTATTTCTTTGTGTCTCAAAAATCTCATTGTCCCATGATGAACCAAGAGATTGAAATTCATATTGATTGGATTCTTTTGCGTTTTGAACAAATAAAGGGTGTTTCGATCAAAATTTGGTCGACTTAGACTTGATGCATTTCCTTTCATCGTGCATTTTGCCTCATTTTGAAGATGCGTGTGGCATCATGCCTTTATTTTGATTTTGAGATTAGCACTTCAGTTATCAAAATGTCGTCGAAGGAAGAGAAGCAACGCATCAAAATTTTGCACGTGCATGGCGAAAATCCAAACTAATATCACACCAACTTGGCAAAATTGTTGAATGTGGCAAAATCAACTGTAACCAACGTATTAAAAGTGTCCGGTGACCGTTTGTCGACAGCCAGGAAAGCTGGATCTAGGGTGGATCGAAAACCAGAGGCCACAGCGACGACAAAAAAAATTGCCCACTGTTTCAAGCGGAACCCCAACCTATCCGTCCGAAATGTCGCAAAGAAGTTGGGAGTGGCGGCTTCAACCGTTGATACAGCTCAAAAACAAGCTGGACTGTCAACTTCCAAGAAAGTGGTGACTCCAAATCGCGACGATAAACAAAACACGTCGGCCAAAGCATGATCGTGAAAATTGTACACGACGATGCTGACGAAGTTTGATTTCGTGGTACAGGATGATAAAACTTATGTCAAGGCAGCCTTTAAACAGCTTCCTGGACAGGAATTTTATACGACAACCGGACGAAGAAAGGTGGCAGATTTTTTCAAGCATATTAAACTGTCAAAGTTCGCGAAGAAACATCTGGTGTGGCAGGCCATCTATACCTGTGGCTTGAAGAGCAACGTTGACATTGCAACCGGAATCGTCAACCAAGAAATATAGCTGAGCGAGTGCCAACAACAACGTCTACTGCCATTCCTGAAGCAACACAATTGTTCCGTTCTATTTTGGCCGGATTTAGCATATTGACATTACGGAAAAAGAAGCCATGGAGTAGTATGCTGCCAACAACGTTCAAGTGGTGCCCAAAGACAAAAACCCTCTCAACACGCCAGAGCTCCGCCCAATCGAACAATATTGGGCCATCGTCAAGCGGAACTTTAAGAAGACTCAAAAAGCTGTTGTGAGAGAGAATCAGTTCAAGGCAAACTGTCGTTCTGCGGCGAATAAAGTGGACAAGGAGCATGAACAAAATCTTATGGCTCTTGTTAAACGAAAGACTAGGAAATTTGTATTTGGTTAAAAACTTAGCTGAATATATTTCCTGTATTCGGTATATACTGAACATGAAAAAGAAAAAGAATTCGATATATTAATAAAAATTTTGATCGACTCACACACATTACTGTTCGAACAAATTTTGATCAGAACACCTTTTACAAACATAACAAACACGACCACGCACAGCCAATTTTTTGTGATCGGATATTGATATGGGATCATGAATGTTACATAATGAGAAGCGCCTGTATAGGTTTCGGCATGAAAATTTGAGACATAAGACGTGAACAAACAAGTCATGTTGCACTGCTGATGTCAAGGGCTCAATCCTACCTACTTTTGTGGACTATATTGATCGAAGATTTTTTACATGATGCCTTTGTGTGGATTGTATTTATAATGTCAAAAGTAGACTCCACCCCTATCAAAATAGTCCACGAACATAAACTCAAAAAAGATTGATATTTTCATCAAAAGATAAAAAAAACATAAAGATTGTTCTCGAAAAAATTGCAACAGACAAAAACGATCACCAAAAAGTCATATTTAGCCGGTTTTTTTTCAAAACTCTCCGGAAATAAATATAGACATGTTGGCTATGTTTAAACGAAGTTGGAATAAAAAACGTTTGACAGCCATTTGTGGATTTCCCCCTTGCCTATCCTGCATAGGGTAGTATGACAAAGGGTTATGTGCCTGATCGTATACTACCGTTCAAATGCCCTCCGCTCGTTTTCAAACTTACATCTATTCAATTTCAAAGCCTCCCGTTCCCTTACGGATCTATCAATACACTTTCTCTTTCATGTCTATTTGTTCTAGCAATTAAATTAATGTCCGCTCCTAGCGCTTTGCATGGAGATGATAAATTATCTGCTTCTGGAAAAAAAACTTCATCAAAGCCATTTGTTGATGTTTTATTGACAAAGAAATTGATGAAAAGTTTTTTCTCGATTGATCGATCCATCTCGAAATTACGGATCATGGAACTTGAGAAAAGTAAATTAATTGTTCACAAACATCTAGAAAATCCTTCGTGATCTGCCTCAAAAATAGCCAATGTGTTAAAATTCTCAATGTCAACGGATTGTAATCAAACGTTACAAGAATTCTCTGAGTGTGGATAGAGCACAGTGCATCAATCATAAAAGTGGCACTAGGGACAAAGAGCTGAGGAGAAAGGTGTTGAGGTACGTGAAAGGCAACCCAGGTGTCGCCATACGTGATTTGGCAAAAAAATACGATTGCAACTTTTTCACCGTTTGTAATACCCTCTCAAGAGAAGGGTATAAGTCTTTTTGTGCCAGTAAACATCCGAATCGCTCCTTGAAACAAAATTCAGTGGCCAAAAAGCGAGCACGATTACTATACGAACGAGTTTTGATGAAATTTGTTGACTGTATCATCCATTAATGACGAAACATATTTCAAAATGGATTATAAAAAAATCCCCGGAAGAAAATTTTACCTGGCAACTGGTCGTGGGGATGTCCCTTCCAGGTAGAAATTGGTTTTTGCTGAAAAGTTCGTTCGAAAACTAATGATTTGGTAAGGAATCTGCGGTTGTGGCCTTAAAATCAAGGTTTTCATCACATCTCGCACAATGTTGTCGAAGGTTTACATTAAAGAGTGTCTGAAAAAGCGGATTTTACCCTTCATTCGGCAACACAGGACCAACGTTATGTTTTGGCCGGATCTAATCAGCTGCCACTACTGTTAAAAGGTTAAGAAATTAATCCTCCGATTTGCCCTGAGCTCAGACCGATCGAAAAATATTGGGCAATTGTCAAACGAAAATTTCGAGGACGCGGTAAAAAAGTGACAAATGCACAACAAATGCGTTGAAAGTGAAATAAGTTCACCGGTCCTGTGTCACCAGTGACTGCGCAGATTATGATGGTATCGAGCACAAGTAAAGAGCGACAGTTCGTTAGAAACGCTAAAATGAAATAACCTTACACATCGTTTGAAAGCATATAGTTTAAATGCTGAATAATTACCCTTTTGTTTGACGTTTTGATCAACTGTGTGCGTTGTTTAATTCTTGAGTTATGATCACTTGAATGCGTTCAAGTTAACCTTGAATTGGGCTTTATTTCTATCCCCTCTTTCTTCAAATCCTTGTCGTTTCGGAAGACCTACTTTGTTTTCCAGAGCTTGCCCTTCATAATCACCTAGACTTGTTCTTTTGGCCGATGTTCTGGTGAGTTTGACGAATTCGCCTCCTTCGGCACAAAAGCAACACCATTGGCTTCGTAACAATCCATCACCAGTTTCGCTTCAAGACATGATTCTGGCCAAAACAAAGTTTTACCTTCGTGGGACCGCAAGAAGGGCAGCAGGCGCTTCTGGAGGCATTCTTTTTTTTATATATATTTGGCCGTTGACGGTGCCGGTTGTTATGTACATCTTGCTGAATTTGCCACACCCATAGATCGCCTGCCACATCTTGAACTTCTTGGGAATTGTGTCGATCTGCTTTTTCCGGATCTTCTCCGGAACATCCAGGCGGAACATGCCGTCAAAAAACTCCAGGTCGGGGATCTGCTTGGCATCAATCTCTATGTATTTTCGGCAATCTGAGCAGAGGCAACCCTTTTATAGAAAATTTCGCAGCGTCATGCCCACATCTTACACAGGGTTGCCAGATCTACGGGTTTTCCAGCAGAGCTACGGATTTGTATTGACGGAAACAGGGATCCGTCGGCAAAGTGCACATAACTTAGTACAGACCTAGTGCAACTTTTGGGATTTTTTTAAAAGTGTAGGTGATTTTGCTTGCTCATTTTTTGAGGTAAAGATTAAAGATGTGATAAAAATATCTGCATGGGTTAAAAGCAAATTTAGCCACGTTTAAAATACATTCCTTGTCTTGACAACTGTTCTCGACTGTAATAAACTGTCTTGGGCATGAGCATGATTGATCGCCTGAGGTTGGTACTCCGTTGTTGCCAGATCAGCTGCTATTACACAGAGAGCAGAGAGCCAACTGATGATGCTTGTGACCGGCTTATCTTCAATGTGTATAAGCTGGCTACCTCAAACTAAGACAATAACAGCGCAAGCTTTACCCGAATGCAGGTCAAATAAGGAAAGGTTAGAGATATGTTGACATGATACTCGCTTTGAGGAAAACCGCGGAAACCACTGTACTTCTACGAGAAATAACTGGGACATTGGATAAAGTGGTTGGGTTAGCAGCGGGATCCGTTTTGGTAAACGGTGTGCTGAATTCAACTGACGTCGGCAGCGAATCAGATATTTATATACAATTCAACAGTAAGGATGCTCTTGGGACCGCTAACAAGTGTGAGCGGTGTATTTCATGGAATACAATAATATATTGAAACTTCTAGTCTCAGAGCCGTGCTACTCACTAGGACCATACAGGATGCTACTCACTAGTATGGTCACTCATAAGTATGTGTTTTTGTTACCAGGGTTGCGATTTTACCCGGTGCACATTTCTAGCTCTTCTGTGGTGAACCTCACTCAGTCTCTACGGAGATTTTTTCCTGACACCACTGTAGAGTTTCCTCGGCACAGCACGGGAGAACGAGAGAATTAACAATTCGCTGCCTGAGCGTTCACACACTCATTGCAGTGTGAACGACGAAGAATAAAAGAGCAAAAAAAGACTGCACCGCACTGATGTGAGTGAAACCTTGATCTAAACATTAAGAAAAAATGACTGGAAAACGGGAACAAGGAAATACAGTTCGAAGTTTTTTTTCGCAAAAAATAGGTTTGATGACGGTACAGAGAAGATTGATCAAAATTGTGTGGAGAAGGAGCCTCAGATAGCCTAGTCGGTAATGGCACGGAGCTACCAATCCGGAGGTGGTAGGTTTGATTCCTATCCAGTCGACTTACAAAAAATCTCGACTTCTTTGGACATAAGACTATGATTGTGTGACATATATGAAAATTCATGCATTGGGGATTGGCTTCGAAAGCTCTCAATATAATACCTGTGGAAGTGCATCGAGAACATTTAAATTGACAGCCTGGTAAATAATCTAACCAATTAAGCTTGGATACGCCTAAAAGAAGAAGGTACAAAAATATACAAAGAAGGTTTTCACCAGGGTGAGTCTCCCCGGTGAAATAAATCTGCTCTCTTCGGTGCTCCTCGGAGATCACTCACACGTTCCGGCCTGTTGTGTGAGAGGGTGCAAGCGACAGACACTTTGGCGTCACTAAACTTGTGATATCTAGAAGAGAGTGGAAACAAAACAAAAAATCTCTCGGGTGAGTTTGCGTTTGCCAATGTGCGGAGTACCTTTTTATTAAGCACCCTGCTTCCACCGAGGATAATTGCATCCCTGGTTGCTACAGTAGAATTCAAAAATATGTTAAAACATTGAGTTTGAGGACCGATTTAAACCAACAGTAAGGATGCTGTTGGGGCAACTCACAAGAATGAATGGTTTATATCAATAGATTACAAAATAATCTTAAAATATCGGGTTTGACGACCGACAAAAGGTCTTTCTCTCTCTTCTTCCCCCCTCTTCTCTCTTTTTCATACTCTCTCCTCCATGGGGCCATATAAAACTGATTTGTACAAAAATAAGCATGCTTGTCACGACCAATTTTTGATCAAAATTGATCGATGTAGTTGAAATTTTGACAATACCTATTTTATCACTTGAATGCTTATCAGAATACTTTATAAATGGCAAAACTAAAGGGTGTTCCGATCAAAATTTGGTCAAACTGTAATGTGTGTGAGTCGATCAAAGTTTTTATTGAGATGTCAAATTCTTTTTCTTTTTGAAGCTCAGTTAATACAGAATACAGGAGAAATATAGCTTCCTTTTACTGAATGGGAATTGCCGGGTCTTTCGTTTAACACCTGCCATAAGATTTTGTACACTCCTTTTTCAATTTATTCGCCAGTTTGACTTGAACTGTTTCTCGCTCACAATAGTTTTTTGAGTCTTCTTATGGTTTCGCTTGACGATGGCCCAAAACTGTTTGATTGGGTGGAGCTCTGGCGTGTTGGGAGGGTTCTTGTACTTTGGTACCACTTTGGGTTCTTGTCCTTTAATAAGCCACCTGCATGGCCTTTTTTCCGTAATGGCAAGATGCCAAATCCGGCCAAAATAGAACGGAACAATTGTGTTGCTTCAGGAAAGGCAGTAGTTTTTGCTGGCACTCGCTCAGATAAATTTCCTGGTTGATTGTTCCGTTCTCAATGTAAACGTTGCTCTTCAAGCCACGGTACAGATGGCCCGCCACATCAGATATTTCTTCGTGAACTTTGACAGTTTAATGTGCTTGAAAATATCTGCCTTGACGAAAGATTCATCGTCTTCTACCACGTAATCAAACTTCGTCAGCATCGTCGTGTACAACTTTCGCGATCGTGCTATGGCCGATGTGTTTTGTTTATCGTCGCGATTTGTAGTCACCACTTTCTTGTATGTCAATAGTCCAGCTCGTTTTTGAGTTCTATTCACGGGTGAAGGCGCCACTCCCAGCTTCTTTGCAACATCTCGGCCGAAGGGTTGAGGTTCCGCTCGAAACAGCGGGCAACTCTTTTGTCGTCGCGTGGCGTCCAGCTTTCGATTTTTCCTCGAGATCCAGCTTTTCTGGCTGTCGACAAACGTTCATCGACAACTTTCAATACGTTGGTTGCAGTTGATTTAGCCACATTCAACAATTTCGCCAGCTTGGCGAGAGAGTAGTTTGGATTTTCACCATGCACGGGCGAAATTTTGATTGTCTTCATTCGACGACATTTTGATAACTGAAGATCTAGTCTCAAAATCAAAATAGAAGCATGATGCTACACACACACATCTTCAAAATGAGGGTGTGTAAAATTTCAAAATGCACGATGAAAGGAAATGCGTCAAGTTTAAGTCGACCAAATTTTAATCGAAACACCCTTTACTCAAAAAAACAAGAATGTTCTAGAAGGGTGATAGTATTCTACAGAGTTCATTCGCTGCTGCTAATTCCTGCGGGTATTCTTGTCCCGCTTAAGGTGTGGCCCATTTAGTATCAAACAAACACTTTAGATTCTTACAGCGACCCTTTGGTTGGAACTATGACATCTCATGATTTCCCTATAACAATAACAACATCAAAAGTCAACCGTCAACTACGGAACAAAGTCATCAAGAACATTAAGGCAAACTCAAACATCTTAGACCGCCATTTGGCCAAAAAGTTTCGCGCCGCACGCATGGTACAATGTAACGGATTCGGAATGGTTCAAGTCATACCGTGCCAGTAGACAACCAAATAGGGGTCAAAAGCAGAACAATGTGGCCAGAATTCATGCCAGAAAACTGTATGATCAGGTGTTTACTTGGCTACGGCTCAGGGAGATGTTCTGCTAAATTCGATTTGTGTTTGCAGATAAACTTGCACGTAAATACATGATTTGGCAAGGCATCTGTAGCTGTGGTAAAGACCATAGGTTTTCATCACTGATAAGACATTTAATTCAGAGCTGTACAGAACGGAATGTCTCCAAAAGCAAATATTGCCATTTATAAGATCTCACAATGAACTGTTCATGTTTTGGCCAGATCTTGCAAGCTGTCATTATAGTAATTTTTTACTATTACTAATAAAGTATATGACGTGAAAACGATATTTGACTACACAGATAATAAGAAACATTGAATTTTCTGCGTTATCTAACGCACATAGAAGGAAAGCAAGATTTGGCAGAACATGGTGAGAAATTATGCCAAATCTAGCATTCCCTTTATATGCATTAGATAACCATGAAAATTCAATGTTTCTTTTTATCTGTGTAGTCAAATAGCGTTTTCACGTCATATACTTCATTAGTTATAGTAAAAAATGTAATCATTCTATGAAACGATCATATTAGGTCATATTGGGTTAAGGGACACATGAGCTATCTAATTTGTTTGAATTTTGACAACGCACATTTTTTTTAATAATACGTTGGAATAATCACTTGCTCTTGTATTGCGTTTTTGTGATTTTGTTTTTCGTCAAATCATCACAATCTATAGCTAATAGCTAATAAGCTAGTGCCTGACTTATATTTACGTAACATCATGCAAATATGCATGCTCAATTTTAGGTGCGTATAATTTTGGGAAAAGACGTAACAATATACCTTTTCAGCCACTTCGTATTTGGGTGCATCTTAAAAGGTCTAAATTTGAAAAATATTTTCGGAGGGTGTTGAACTGAGATATTTCATGGGTATCGTAAAAAATGTGCGGTCAATGGTCAGAATATCCCGTTGACCACGCTCGTTCAAAGCTGGCGTTAGCCTTGATCCGAAAAAACAACAATCACGATAGAAAATCGGGCAAGTTCATCATCCCTCGAAAGCCTTTGCCTAACGGTTCCCAGCTCTGATCGTTTATCGCCGAAGGCATTCTATCCTCCAAATTTCCACTTGCCAAAAATGCCTTCGATCGACGCATGAAACTTAAGGTCATACTCAGCACTCGTTCACCCTTGCTCATTAAAGCCGCCTTTACCTTCGGCCATGGCGCGGTACGGCCTAACGAACCGAAAACGTTCCAGTTTTATCATCATTATTGCTGCTTATTATCTATTACTCGCTAAACACTAGATTATAAACATCTTCCAGAGCTTGCCAAGAAAGAGAGATAGAGAAACTCATCACGCCGAAAAGGGGCCAAAATGATTTGATGAGTTGAACAAATTATAACGCCCATAAATAACCTCCAATCAAAGGAGAGAAAAGGGGCTGCGTAAAGTTCCGTCGTCCATTGTTCGGCAAGGGTTCTAGGAGGCTGCCGCTTTTGAAGTTCTCTCTCCTTTCTTCGGTCGTTGTTGATCTGAAGAATCAAAAAGAAAGAAGAAAAAACGTACGACCAAATCGCGCATCCCAATTGTTTCCCTCTAATCTCGTCTCTTCTGTTGAAGATAGAATCCTACTGACCGCCACACATGATCATTGCCGGAGCCGCTGCGGGCGTTGGTGCAGAGATGCTAATGAAATGAGCACCAAGAATGGAACCCCGAAAAAGACTCCAAGCCAAGCAACTCGAATGAAGCGAAGAGTAGCGAGTTATTCAAGAATGAATCAAACTGGAAACGAGTTTTGGTTATTCCAAACTGATTCCTCTCCGTTCTGCTTTATTCCGTGTACCCTAACCCGGCATAGCCATGTGCGTGTATAAATTTCAATTTCATCGATCTTACCGCATCGGGGTCTCCCTCGGTCATCGGCTCAGGAGGTTCGTCGCTTCACTCCGCGCGCCGTCGTCGTTGTCCAATTAATCTTCTACCAATCTTATTTTTCGTTTCCTTTCTTCCCGCGTCCTACGTCGTTTTCGTCTTAAAGTCAGCGGGAGAATGAATTTGATTGAAAAAATAAACAGTCAAGACCTTTCTTCCGGAACACGTCTTCAAAGTGTTCAAGGAGAAGCGGTCAGCAGAACGTTGTTAACGATCGATCAAGAGGTGACTAGATGAAAAAGAATCATTCAGGCAAAACTAGTCTTGGCAGGGCCCAATTTGTCATCCTGTCAACGGTGTTTAGCAACAAGTTGGCAGCCTTGCCAACCGAATTCCGTCACCTCGGCAGAACATTAGAATTGTAGACTTATCAACCTTCGAATCTCCCCAAATCACAATCTGCGAATCGACAAAGGTGTTAAGGCCGCCAAATTCGGTTCAAATCAACCGAATAATGAAAAGGCATAACCTTCTGAAGGACACACTATCGCTGCTGCCTTCTGTCCGGTCAACAGAAACGAAAGTATGCAGATCCCAAAAATAAAACCAGTTTTTTTCCTTCGTTGTTTCTTTTTTTTGTTTGGCTTCCATCCGATCAAACGAAACGAAACTCGATCTCGTCGTCCGTCTTTGCGCCCAAGTAGGCGTCCCGGTTCTTCGAGAGTCGTTCTCCCTTCCAGCGCGGCCCGTTCGCTCGGCGAGCTGCATTTTGACAGTTACGCAATCCCACGTAAGCCCAAATAAGAGCACACAGCATGCGGGGTAAGGAAACTTGAAACTTTCGTTTCGTTTGTACGCACTCGCACTCTTGATTTGTTATTGTTATTAACATCATTTTTTTTTTGAGGGATCTCAAAACGGTTTTCCTGTAGGCCCTTCGGGCCAAGCATCCACGAAAAGTTATTCAAATATTTTTCTTCTGTCAATAGGCGAGCGTTGTTTCGGTTAAAGGATGCAGCCAAACGTTATTGTCATTGTTGTTGTTGTTGTTGTTGTTGAGGATTGCATTTTTTGGGAAACATCAATCATGAGTGTATGTATTCGACCCGTCAGCCGACGTCGTTCGGATTATTGTTTACATTTGACGCGCGCTTTGGCTCCAACAAGTGACGAGCTGTTGATAGTTTACTCAAACATCGAGACCGCACTCTTTGATGAGGTGGTATCAGACCCTAAACACGGTAGGCGGCGGCGATGCTGCAGCAGGAGGTGAGATTCCCCGAAAGTGAATTTATGTTTCGTTTATCTTTTCAGCGATTGTTTGAACAAGTCAAGACAATCTGTGCGAAGTTGCAATCTTCACCAACCGATGGATTGATTGGAACTGATGGTTTAACACTACCGCACGAAGACGACCACGTGAGAAAGTTCAAACATGCCCAGTCATGCCACGCTGTGAAGATGAAAGAGTATATAGTGATAAAATATCACTGCGTAACGATTCAATTGCTCATTAACTTGTCAAACCGATTGAACACTAAATTGACGTTAGGGTAGGTTTTCGGTGAGTTTGATTGGGGTGTCAACATGTGTCCATGGAATTATTACATCATACGACATCTGTGAACTGGTGACCTTACTGGGTATCCAAACTGTGGAAGGATAATGTGTGCAAAGTAACTGGCATGATGTTGAAAAACTTCCCCTTTTGACGAACTTATGTTAAATTTTACTCAATTTAAAGTTGAGTTTTGGCCGTAAGCATTTTAATATGATATGATTAACGTTTTGTAAAGGTGTGCACTCAATTGGAATTGGAAATACGATTGCTCGGTAATATTTGCTGCAAATTTTTGCCTAAGTTGGTTGGTTCCACTAAATCGTTCTTCACTGAGCAGATCCTTGATGAGGAGTCAGCACGCTTTGGTATATTTAATGACACATTTATAGCGCCAATCGTAAACTTCAAGTCCTTGTGCCGTATATGTCGCTGAATTATCAGCAATACACTTTACGCCAGAAATGGTTGCCTCACTAACACCGAATCAGTATTTCATTTTCACGGATAGTCTCAGTTCTGCAGAGGCTGTTCGCTCATTGAGGCCGGTAAAGCACCTGTTCGTATTTTTCTCATCGGAATAACAGAGCTTCATGGTGCTTTGATCTTCGCGTGTATTTTATCATTACTTTGTGTGGGTCCCATCTCATTGTGCGGCAATTCCGGCAATGAGAGAGCGGACTTCGCTTGCAAAAGGTGGACGCTATAGAAGGCGATATTATGATCGACAAATCGCCTTCAATGAATTTTTTACTATTTTTCGTCAACAGTCACTCTGTCAGATGGTAGTATAAATGGAGTAAAGGAGATGTAGGGGCGATGGCAAAATTCTATCATTCCAAAGGTATCGAAGAAATCTTGGTTTAGGGGATGGATGGGTCGAGACTTCATTCGTGGATGTCTCGCCCATGTGACATGGAGCGAGACACTCACGAATGAAGTCCCGATTCAACATAGTTTAGAACGTGTGACTATTTTGCTGGATGGTTCTGATCCATGTGTTCAATTCAGCCAAATTTAGATCAGCAGAAGATGGTGGTATAACTTTTGCAGCCTGCATTACATTTTGATACAGATGTGCTTTTATCATTTTGTCAGGAAATCTGCGCTGAGACACAGAAAAAATTGTGAGTTTTGTTTAATTTCGAGCAAAGGAAGTTAAACAACGAAATTGTTTGCATCTGCATCGCCATACATACGTTTTCGTAATATTTTATACAACAAACTTTATTTCAGGCGTTATCGTGCTCAAATCTTCATTAAATTTCCTATTGTTTTCAAGATCTTTCTTTTTATTGTAAACGAGCGATGCAAGAGTCTAACGTGGAAAAACGCTATGGCTGAAAATGACATCTCCATCAAGGAGATCATCAGTCGTGTTGAATATGCCGACTATTTTGAACCTGGTTTATCAGAGGAACCACCCGAACGGTACTTTAGGAAAACTCTACTTCAAACGAACATATGCTACCGAAACGTCAAATGAATACCTTTTGCCGATACAATTGACGATAACTCCGCCAATCCCTATAAATCAAAGATATTCAGCAGTCCCATAGATTTTAAATCCAAAACCAACCAACGCACCTTTTTTTTCAAACGAGTGTGGTTGAATTAAACAGATGAACGCAATATAAAAAATCACGAATGAGCCAGCCAAAGGACGAAACGTAAATAAAAAACGGAAACTAAACATAATCTTTCATCTCAATCTATTTTACATCTATTTGAAAGCTTCACTCGTGTTGGATAGTAAGGAGTGTATCGAATATAAGCTATCCATATACATTTGCGTTGTACGCATGTATTTGTGATGGTTTTTTATGCACTGAACACTGCATGCTGTGCGTTTGACTGTCAGATTTCTTTTGTTTACTTGTTTGTGCGGTTCAAATTCTGCGTTTTCAAAATGTCGCGTATTGAAAAGGAAGTGAAAATTAAGGTTCTGGACATATGGCTACCCTAGTAGCACACTTGTTGCCATTCGGTTGAGATATCATAAATATGACTTGCTAAGTCATAATCAAGTTACTACAACTAATAAAGGTCGTAGTGTGCTACATGGGTAAGTGAGAAGGGTATTACTATGCGAAAATTGGCGAAGCGGTTTGGAATTCATCATGCGAGTGTTCACAGAAGACCATCATTAATAAGTTTGGAGAACACTATTCTTTGGATAAGCTACCAGAAGACAGAAAACCCGGTTCTTCCAACCCGAAACTGGAGCAGAGTGGTATCTCTAATCATGAAGAACAAATCAATGTCAATACGTGATTCGGACAAAAAGCAGGACCGAGTGTCGGAATGATCCAGCGTATCAAGAGGCGAAACCACCTGAAGACCTACAAGAAGCAGAAAATCTCGAAACAAAGTGCAGAACAGAAGAAGCGAGCAGCAACAAGGGCCCGGAAATTGTATTCTGCGTCTTTTGCAGCGTCCGGATGCATGCGTTTTGATGGACGATGAGACCTGTGTATAGGAGGACTCAAAACCTTTCCAGGTCCAGCAATACTTCACTGCCGCCGTTGGAGAATGTGAGCGATGCGGACAGGTCGATTCAAGTGGAGAAATTCGGTCGAAAGGTACTGGTATGGCTAGCATTATGTTCCCGTGGTTTGAAGTCAACCATTTTTTACACTATACCTAACTATAAATGCGGAAATCTATCTATCTGAGTGTCTACAGAAGAGATTGTTGCCTTTATATAAGAAGCCATAGTACACCTCCACTGTTTTGGCCGGATTTAGCGTCGGCTCACTATGCCAGAAACCACTCTCAATTGGCTTGCAGAAGATGGTATAGATTTCGTTGAGAAAAATATCAATCCACCAAATTGCCCTCAGCTTCGACCCATCGAACCTTACTGAGCAATCATGAAGAGCGTCTTCAAGAAGACTGGTAAGGCAGCACGGGAACATGCAGGAGTTCGTACATTTGGGCTCAAGCGTCCAAAAAATGCGATGCAACACTTGTCCGGGAACTTGATGAAGAGCATTCGATCCAAAGTTCGAAAATTCGGTGAAGGAATAATTTAAATTTCATCCGGTCTTCATTATGTTCAAGTTTAACCTCCGTGTCAATAAAGGATCAATTTCTGTATGAATAAAATATCGGTTTTCAACATAGTTTGAAAGAAAGTTTTGTGGATGGCTTATTTTTCGATACACTCTATAGCGAAGCGGAAAAATTGTGAAAAGGAAAATTAGAGAAAGATGTAACACCTTTTGAAGAGAGAAGATGACGGACAGGCATGACAGAGATGAAGATGATGGAGAGGAAGAGAAAAGAAAAAAATCATGGCAGAGAGTGAAGATGATGGAGCAGAAATTGACAGAGCAGAATATGATGGAGAGGAAGATATAAATAGAAGAAAACGAAGAAGATGGCACGGAAGCTAATGTGGAGCAAGAAAAAAGAAAAAAGATGACGGAAAAGGAACAGAACATGTTGAAGAAAAATAAAAGGAAATGAAGGAAAAAAGAACAGTCGCAAAATCACCAAGGCTTAAAGATAAATGAAAATAGAAAAAAAAAACAGATACGAAAAGAAAAAGTGCCAACGAAGGTGAACCAAAAAAGAGGTGTTACGATCATATGAAATTGATACAAACTTATTATAAACAGCAACACTCATCCCATATTATACACGCTGCTACACTTTATACAATTGAAACTAACATGAATGCATCCAAAAGACGTAAAGTCAATTAAAAAAACAAGAACAAAAACAACTATGTATGGGTCACTCCATTCGTTGTGTCCGAGAACAAAATCAAACGGGGATACGGACTTCACGGATTTCAACCAAATTTTGAGGAATGATTCATTTTGCAGTCAATGTAATTTTTTTTGTAGGCGATCTACGACTTAGTGGGGGCCTCTGTTTTTTTTGTAATACGCACTAATTTTTTTGCTTCTCTTTCTCCGTAACTATTATAGCATAAGAACAATTCTATCAACTGCCATTCTAAGAATAAAGTTGTTCAAAATAAAAAAAAAAACAATTTTAGCGATAGTGTTGCCAAATATGGTAATTTTGCATTTTAAAATCAAGTTGCAATGATCGCTCAATGTAGTTGATTTAAAAAAATGTAGCACATTTGGCTAAGTAATGTTAATTTCTAAAAAAAATGAAGCTACATTTGAGCGACGATGCCATCGAAGAACATTGACATTTCTGGTTTTCTTGAACAAATAACATCCAGTAGATTGGTGCCAGCCATGATACTCGATGAGATATACATGGAAGAGGAAAAATGAATATTATAAGGGTAAACTGGAAAACAAGGAGTTTTTGTTGCAGAACGCTGCATCAAGTTGAAACGGCTCCAAAACCTAGGGCATATTAGTGTTTTTTAATATGTAAAAAGAGTGGACAAGGTGACATGATCATTTCGAAAATCAAATTATCAAATCAAATTGAGCGAAAATTGCACTTGAAATTTTAAAATGAACAAATAGCATATTTAGCGAACTGCTTCCGCTAAAATTATATTTATCATGGAATTTCTCTCATTTCTGTACGATTCTTTTTAATTCCAACCAGGTAGGTTGTTCCCGCCATGTTCTGATTGCACTGCCAGATAATAGACGTGGAAAGAGAAAAAATATTAGTGTATAAAACCGGAAAAAAAGAAGTTCTTTGTTTCCAAACGCTGTATCCTTAGGAACGGCTGAGATAAATCCATAAATTTGTTGTAATTGTTTTTATGCTTGATAAACTGTAGAGAGCACGGTGGCAGTGTTCATTTTTGAATCAAAATCTCTGACTGAACGAAAAGTTACACTTTTATTTTGCTGATGAAAAATTAGCATGTTGGCATACTATGTTTCAACCCATAATACAATATCTCTCACATGAATTCTTTGAAAAAATTTTTCTTTGAAAACAATTAATAGATTAACTCTAAATTGAAGAATAGGTTCATTGATCTCCATTTAATTTCACCTACCCGTTGTATCTCGAGCAGGTGCGTAGTTTCGTCTACAATGTGCCAGACTTCTTCAAGTGTCTCGTATCAGTGGCACAGACTCTCGAGTCAGGTGCTATTAAAACGAGACACTGAAGAAGTCTGCACATTGTAGACGAAAAATACGCGTATCTGTCGAATGGCACAAAGGCAGTCAGGTAAATAAATGGCCATTTACTTCCTGACTAACTCATAGTTGCTGCACCCACCGAACAGCTCAAACCTCTTCAGGATTCAATTAATGGATTGTTTTTAGTCATAAAAATATATAAGTAAAGGCACAATGGCATTTTTACAAAAACTTAAGAAAAGGGGTACTCCGATCAACACAAATATTTGAATTTTTATATTTTATCGCATAATGAATCATTCCTCAAAATTTGAACTAAAAATCCGTGGTGTCGTACGGGTGAGTGCGGACACATACATGAAATGACCCACATGCCAATCAGTTCGCTCGACTGATCGATGCCTGCCTTAGATCGACGGTATTCTTCTAAACGGTTCTTCTTCCTGATCGCGTCTTCTGGCATCGTTTACCCAGTACACAGAGAAACACAGAAAAAAAAAAAAAAAAACTATGGCGCATAAAATTTCCCCTGTTTTATTTCAAATCAAAAATAGCATACAACAAAATTGTTTGCACTCTCTGCATTCGTCAAGTACAACAAAGCTTGCAGAATCTTTCAAGTACAACAGATCCAGAATTCAGGCGCAGCTATGATAAGTTTACATGAAATATCCACATTGATTTCTGCAAAATCTTGCATTTCCTTCATGTGCACTAGATAACGCAGAAAAATTAATATATCTTTCAAACCAGTGTACATATTGACTGGAGCGGAAAACAGAGCTTGAAGATAGAATGAAACCAGTGTTAGGTCTTTCCTTTACATGGCTACGCTTGATCAAAACCGAACTTCGTCACTGACCTAATTATATCAAGGTATAGGTTACAGGTTAGTTTAATTCATCACGATTTGCAGACCAAAAATCGCAAATCAAACCGGAAACAGAACAACGCGCGAACTTTGCTAACCAATGGATGTCTCCAGCGGAGCGAGACGAGTCTGAGAATTTTACGTCTGAAGTATTTGAGGTTTCCAGCTCAGAAACTTCTTGAAATTGGCAGGGACTTGAGGCTACAATCAACGTGTCCGAATTGAACAGATTTCTACGAAAATGAGTTTGAAACGTCTTCTTTGAAAATGAATAGAACCATGATAATGATGAAGAATCTGGAGGTTGAATGAATAATGGTCGCCCTACATATGTCTTATCTATTTGTAGCTGAGCTTGTTGATTCTGGTTCAGACACGAGCGAGTTGCATCTGGATTACTGAACTCTCCGGATCCTACTGAATGACGTAAGATGTACTGCCAAAACCGAAAGTCCGTTACTACCGAAACTAAGTCCGACGCGCGTCATGAGCTCTCCATCGTCATAAGGACTCGATCGAGCCACAATCACGCGATTATCTTTAAGCATGCCATCGCGAAGCGCCTTTTAAAAGGGGTTGGTGTGATAGATAGGCAACATCACCTATAGCAGCACACAGGGATATAAAGAGATCTCCTTCCAACAACAAGACTGAAACAATTGGTCAAAAGAGCAAGCTACCTAACAGAGGATGCCCCAACGGCGCGGGAGAAGAGCCCGCCACTCTATTCCACTAAACCGTTGTGCAATAGGAGTTAGCGTTCCCTCTCCCCCATCCAGAGTGCTTCAATCGGTGCCCACTAAGTGGTCCACTCTCCATTCCCGTCATTTTTTATATATAAAAGGTATGTACATTTTGTAAATGATCATTCACTACAAAGCATTCGTACCTGACTCTGTGATCTTTCTTGTGTCAGATTGATCCTGAAAAGTACAATGAATGTACTAATTATTAATGTGAGGAGTTCTGTGGTGCACGCCGTTTTCAGCGTCTGCCTTCACCGATAGACTTTAACAAACCGAAAAATCCTGAAAAGTCGTAGTAGTTGAATCTAATAAAATTATACAGAACTAACATTTATACATTTTAATTGACTTCTTGTCATAGTAATCATGTTGCTGATTGATGTTGATTTTATAACAGCAGTTCATTTTATTTTTGCTGACCTAATAGGTTGCTGTCTTCAGAGTACAGAGTTGCCCCTGAAACGAGGTGTCAGATTGAAAGATTAGTTAAAGACAAATGAACATACAAAAACAACATAGTTGCGTTTGCTTAGTGATATCTGGAGTAAAATCAATGAAACAATATCACCAAATATAATGATATTGTGAGTTACATGATACAGTTATGCAAAACTTAAGAACTTGTGTAACATCAGACACTAGCCAAATAAGGCACACGGCGCTTTGCACAAACAGATCAGCTCAAGATTTAGTAATATGCCTCCATTCGCAAATTGAAGTAAGAAAAAACCTTCAGTATGAGAGTGCAAAAAGCCTTTCCACAGATTCCGCTGCAACTCTCCCGGTATTCAAGACATCTAGATATCTTCTAAATCATAGGAGAAGGGAGAAAGGATCAAAACAACAACTGGACAATTAAGACATGTGGGTTATTAAAAGTATTTATAACCATGTTTGATAAAATTTCATAAAATTATTTTAATGTTAATATATAAATCACGTAGAGCCACAAGTAATGATGATAAAATGGTAATGATGATGATGATAAAGATGAATGGTGATGGTAACGGACTAATTATGGAGACAGAAAACTTCAACACATGTAGCACATGCATGTGAAATGAATTTAAAATGTTGATTTTATTTTTACACAATGACGACCTGCAAGACCCGAAAGATCATGAGAATAATGAGTCATAATAGTTTCGAGTCGAAAGAGACCGGAGTTTTGCCTCTTCCTGCGGTAGCCTTCATCCAAAGAATAGTAGTTCTCTGAACTTGTTGATGATGGTTTAAGACTCGTACGATGAGTTCTAAAACCGCTTCGTCAACACCTTTTCGCATAGTACCGCTACTCCACTGTAGCCATGTGTCCAGAAGCTGATTTCACTTCTCCATTCAATGCGACTTATTTCTGAAACCGCAGAAATTTGAACCGCACAAACAAGTAAACAAAAGAAAGCTTTCGACAGTCAAGCGCACGGCATGCAGTGTTCCAGAGCACGAAAAACCATCACAAATACATGCTGCAACGCAAATGATATGGATAGCTTATATTCAATACACTCCTTAGTGGAGAGCGTTAACTTGTTTGTATTTTTTTGGTTCGAGACCAGTACGATTAACATATACACACAGATGGGATTAATGTTTTCCAAGATATTATTAAAATAGATGCATAGCAGTGGACTTTTCGAATTAAATTGGAAGAAAATAATCAGAATCGAAAGTTTTGTGTGTTGCTAAACGATTAATGGTAAGTGAACGAATAAATTGTTAATAACTTGTGTACTCAGTGTTCGGCTATTCAGTGCATATTCATCGATTTCCACTGGAGGTCTGCTTATTGAGCTCAAGATAGATTCCGCTGTCCTATGTCCAAACGATTTATGTAAAAAAATCAAGAAAAGGATAAGTCAATAACGTTCGAAACATTCAAAACGCCCCCTTATATATTGCTGTAGGATGTTATCCAACATCGACAGCGTTGTTTGACCAGTTAATTCTGCATCATTAACTCCCAGATCGACGATCACTTCACGGTTTCAAATTGGTCATTTCCCCTCCGAGTTAGGTGATAATTTAGCCATAAATAGTTCCGTCTATGCATCCCATCGTCAGCCATCCCGAAAATAACCGTTCTTTCATTATCCGGCCCCGTCCCAGAAGACACAGCCGCTAAACGATCGTTTTATACCCGCCGAACGGAACTCGCTTCATTTCCCTAGCCGAAAACTTCTAAAGAGCGGCATCCCGTTAGCTATAGTCTCCGATCAATCTCGTAAATTATTCAATTCTTTTCGATTTTCCACCATCACCAGCGGCTGCGCTTTCCTCTGGGACTCATTTTATTTTAAAGCACGGTTCTTTCTCCCGCCGTCCCGCACAAAGATCTAACCTCAATCAGTCCCGAGCACAAAACCGTGACTATTAGTGTCATTCGCGAGAGCCAACCGACCCAAATCGATCGGTCGGTTTTCTCCTTCGTTCGAAGCGGAGCAAAGTCGCATCGCCGTTTGAAGACTGTCTTGTCTCGCGTTACACACAGACTATTAATTAGGAAGCAAGAAGACACGATGATCGTTCCGCAAGAAGCGCAAACCGAATTTGTGCGCCCAATCAGATCCAGCACGCTGACAAAGGTGACCTTTTTTTTTGTTACCTCCGTCATCCTTTCACTCCGGACGACCAGAAATGAGGCTAACCTGCAGCATCAGCATTTCTACGCCGGCCGCTCTAATGGCATGTAATCAGTATGTCTCCTTGCTACTTGATGAAGTTTTGTGAAAATGATAGGCCCATCTGCTGTAGAGTAGCAGGGCCTTCTGACGAACGACGACGACGACGGGTAGTCATTGATTTAGATCGCCTGAATAAGATCGCTGATCATAGGGTTCCGATGCGAATCGATTCGATGAAAAGCTGGGCCACGAAAAAAAAAACCAGCCGCGAAACAATCACGCAACCCAGCGGCAGTCTGCGCAGTACTTCTTGCCGCCAACTCGCCATTGCTGTGCGAGTGTAGGGAACTTGAAGAATTTTAATTACATTTGTCTCCCGCAAGCGCCAGATCGATCGATCGATCGATCGATCTGACCGGCCGGGAAGGTATTGACCGCCCCATGGTGGCTCCCATCCTGCGTGATCAGAAATTATGCTCCGAAAGTCCGCGGTTGTTTGTTTTTTCTAATGGGCATCATCGTCGTCGGATCGCACTCTCACTCGGAGTTCCGCTTTTGGGGAAGACTTGCCCAAATGCGGTAAGACTCTGTAATTTTTTTGCTGGTGCTACTGCTGCTGCTATGGCTGCCATCATCATACCCAACAAGTGGTCAAATGTGCGTAGCTGATTTATGGCGTAATCATATGCTGGTGTTATTACACTTTTTCGGGTCTCGGTACTTTTACGGTTCTGCCGGTCGCCCCAGTGCCAGAAAAGGCCAGTCTGGGTTATTTCGACTGCGCGGTTAAACGAAGTTTATTTGACGGTTGACCCTATTTGCGGACTTGATTTACACTACTCGATATTCATACGAGCAGAGTGCGGTAATTAAGCCACTCACGTGGAACATAAATCATTCGAACCTTAGGGCGGAACACGAAATAGTTTTAATTAGAGAGGTTCAAATGCTTGATTTTTTCGCTCAGAAAATTGATTGCTTGATCTTAGTCATCATTTCAAAGAGCTTCAAGTAGCTATATTTTAACAATCTCAATCCCTCTAAATTAATTCCTGTACTTTATTGACTTCCCTTATCTAGATGATACCTCTGACTTTGAATACATTTCCCAAACAAAGAACAAAGTTCTTCAACACACAAACAATCCAGAATCATTTGGCTACTAAACTCCCGTCGGTCGCAATCCACCTCGCTTGAGTTCAGACCAATTATCTCTACTTAGCGCTAAGCCCCAATATATGCCTACCTTTGCCAGGCCAGCCGAACAACAACCGTGCTAATTATAATCCCTCGCAGAATTACATCGCTCGTTATTGACCACAGCAACTTGCTTGCGGTCGCAAAGCAAACCGTTTGCACTTTTTTCCGGCTCAAGAAGGGCTAAAAGCTGCGCTGCTTGCTGACCGAATCCTTACAAAACATTGAAATCTAGGTATAGGACGATGACGGTCCGTCCGTCCGGACGGGAACAGCAACAACTGTCAATCCAATTTGAAGCGACCGAGCGAGTGCCAAGACGTGGGGATTATTGTCTTCCGTAGATCCCCAGACCTGTCGGCCGGCTCGCCGGAGGGAGGGAGGAAACTCGGGACAGCGCGGGAGTCATTAAAAGTGAACTGTCCAAATCGGATTTTCTCGTTGCCACGCGTGTCGTCGCAGCCGAACCTGCTTGGCGAGTGTGGGAGTTTTTGTTTAAAATCCACTCCAGCCAGCAATTGGCCCTGAAATAGAATCACCCGGCGGCTGAACCGAGGGTAGCTTATGTGCTTCATCGCGGGATTAGATTCTGATCGTTGTTGGGTGGTTCCTGTTGTGCTGTAGCTACCATTTCTAGCAGGAGCGCTCGGATGGAGTTACTGACAGACGGTAGCTCCCGGCGACGTTTTGTTTCATGGAAATTGACTACTGACAGCCGGTGGAAGGGGATATTTGCATACTGGTAAAATTATGAAATGTAGCGAGTGGGGCGAGTCCTATTTTGAAATGTTCAGCATTTATTTGCCACACTGAAGTGATAAACCAACTTAATTCATGTTCTTTTGGCTCATCTCCGAACTTTCGCAAATTTGGGTTAACTTGCAAAAACCTTCTTTAGGAAATATGTGCAAAAATTACCTCTTCTCATCACCTTGAATGTTGAGTACACGTGCCCAGTCTTTTGACCACCCGTCTATCAACGTGGAAACGCTATACGTACAAGTACAACCTTAAACACACGGAAATTTCTCTGATTTCGGTAATTTTTACCAAGTTCTGAACACCAGACATCACCTTCCACCATCACAAATCACCTCCCAAACATGTTTTTATAATTACCTTTTTTTTTATGATGTATGATAAGTACTATCACCGATTGTAGCACGGACACTAAGTCCAACAGCAATGGCCTCCCCTCTCTGTAAAACTTGATCAAGCTTTAATAACCACTGATTATCCTAATCATGCCATTGTACGGGACGGGTGAATCGATAGGCAACATCACTTATACGTATCCACAGGGATATAAAAAATCTCCTTCCAACAAGAAGATTGAACAAGTGGTCAAAAGAGCAAGCTATCTAACATGAGGATGCCCCAATGGAGGGTTGAGAAAGGCTCGCCCTCTATTCTCAAACTGTTAGCAATAGGGAGTTGGCGTTCCCACTCTACCCATCCAAAGTGCTTAAATCGGGTGCCCTGATGGTCCCTTCCATTCCCATGAAATATTTATATAATATTTAATATTGTATATAGGTATTTATGTTAATGAAAAATACTACAAGCATTCGTATCTATTATACATGATCTGTATTCGGTTGATCCTGAAATGCAAGAAATGTTGTAAAGTGTTAAAGTGTAGAGTTCTGTGGTTCGCGCTGAAGCACGTTTTTATTTGTTTTCATTGATAGCAGCATTTCACCAAACTCTTGATTTGAAGTATTCTGAAAAAATTTGTTAAACTTATTGAAATTTTACAAAAATAACATTTAAATATTTGAATTTACTGTTGCCATGGTTACTGTTTGCTGCTTGATGTTTACTTTATAACAGAAATACACTTTTAATTTTGCTGTCCCAATGCTCCTGAGTTAGTTGTTGCTCCTGAAACAGGGAAGATTCAATTGAAAGGTAATTAAAGACAAATGGACATAAAAAAAGTAATGTTCAAATCACATGTGAAGTAAAATCAATAGAACAATATTATCAAGTATAATGATATTGTGGGTTATGATAATATAATGACAAATATTGAACTGTAAAATCAGACACTAGCCAAATGGCACTCAGCGCTGCACGAATCAGATCAGCTCAGATTTAGTGAAAGGTCCGTTTTCAAACCGGAAATGAAAAATACTGTTATAAGTGCAAAAACCTCCAACAAATTCTTGTATGAAAGGCACAAAGTACTTCTAAATTATTTGTTGGAATGAAATGAAAATTACTAATCTCACTTCTCATTTTCTAGTTACAGATATTCCACTAAAAAGCTCACACTCACTAGGATTCATTTTGCTTTTACTTTTTTGCTATCCATACCAAATCAGAACCCAATAAATTAGGAAAAAAAATTCTTACCTTTTGCTGCCCTTCTGATCTGTATGGATGTAAGTTTGCCTCCGCTCAGCTTAATTTTATCTTCTAACATTTTAAAATTACTTTGTCTTTACAAAAAAAAATACAACCATCACACTTATCGTTGAAATAAATTTGTCCAAATTGGCGTCAAACGTCCATTGACGTCATTTTTTACCAATCCAAATTTCAAAACGACGGAAACTTAATAACGTTATAAACTTGTGATTTGACATTTCTGGACTGTTCCCAAAAATGATCTTATAATAATGATTACAGCCGGAAAAAGTGTTTCAGCGATTCCTGTGCGGAATCGTTGCGTTGTTGAGACGCCCTCTCATGTGAAGATCCCCATTTAGAAGCAGCTTCAGCTTCGACTTTGACTTCCCTTTGACGACTTTGACTGGTGCACAGTGAGACGAAATAAAAGAAAATGGGACATGGGTATTTGCAGCGGAACTATTTGGTGTGGCCCATTGATGTATTTTTCAATGTTTCTACATTTCTTGAGTTCCTTATTTTTGTGTTGGCAAATTTGATTGAAGGGACCTAGATAAAAAAATAACTTTTGTATTGTAGATAAGTTCATTTCATGAAACTTTGTACATAACAAAAACTTTTTTTTCCCTTAACTGGACGAAGTTTTAGGGTGAAAAAGGAATAAAAATGTATTACCTCCCGTTTTTTATCATTACTTTTTTACTTGAATTTTCTCATCTTTTAAATGTTCTACATAGTTTTAGATATTTTTACAATGCACTTTTTTGTAGGAAACAACTAATCATTATCTGTTCATTTAAAGTATTTACGTCGGTTTTCATGATTTTTTAAGCTGTCTTCGAGGATGTTTAGATTACAGGTTAGCAGGTATTAGCAGCTAAACTTAACGTTAATTTTTTTTACATCTGATATCCTTCAAAATGATGTACAAATTATATGGGGGTCCAAGAGGGCACCTAACAATTTAACTATGCATCTTATGATATTACGTTGTATATATAGTGATTATATCATCTATTGGAATACATATTCAGACTTGCTATTAATGTTTAAAAGGAAAAAAAGCAAATACAAAAGCTACAAAAGGGACAATGTGGTATTTCTACCAGAAGATCAATGATAAAAATTTTGAAGATTTGCAGTAAAGATTGGACTCGGAAAAAATGCGACACATTGTTTTGGGTGTAACTTTTTATCGCGTGGGTAAAAATTAATGAAATTTTGCGTAATACTAGTTTAGAGTATGATTTTCTGTCAAGTAGTTTTCAAGATGCATTCGAAACAAGAAGAGCTACACCAGCAATCCTTGGGTACGGTGATCGATAAACCTGGTCAGTCACACAGATGGATCGGCAAAAGGCTTCGAAACCACCGTGTCCCGCGTTGTGAAGATCTTCCAGGAGACAAAGACCATCGAGCCGCGCGCTGGAAGCGGCCGATAACCGTAAATGGAATACCCAGAGAAGGCGCGGAAGATAAGGCAGTACTTTAAGCATAACCCGAACCTTTCCACCCGAGACGTGGCCAAAAAGGTCAATTCGACAAAGTAGTTCGTCCAGCAGACCATGAAGCGGGCAGGGCTTCGTGTTTTTAAGGTCAGAAAGGCACCAAACCAGACTGACAAGCAAAACACGGTGGCCAAATTGCGTGCGCGGAAGCTGTACCGTGAGTGGCTATATCAAGGCGGACACCGAAAAAAATCCCCAGCCTCGAGTTTTTTGTCGGTACGTCCTGCATGGACGTTCCGGAAAAATTCCGGAAGAGAAAGATGGACAAATTCGCGAAGAAGTACCTGTTGTGGCAGGCAATCTGCAAGTGCGGACGGAACAACCGGCACCATAAAGGGGCAGATTTATCGAGAGGAATGCTTGCAGAAGCGCTTGCTGCCCTTCCTCCGCTCTCACCGTGGTCCCACGCTGTTCTGGCCGGATCTCGCTTCGTGCCATTACGCCAAGCCTGTAATGGATTGGTACGAAGCGGAGGACGTTAATGTGGTCCCGAAGGAGGCGAACACCAGAACTTCATCCGATCGAAAAGTTTTGGGCGATAATGAAGAAGAAGTTGAAGAAAAGCGGAAAAACATTCAAGACCGATGAAGTTTTGAAGAATAACTGGGAGAAATTGCGTAAGGAAGATGGACCAATCCTCGCCCAAGATCTCATGAGCAGTGTTAAGAGAAATGTACGAGCATTCAGCTTGGGGTAGAAAATTCAATAAATAAATTATGCCAAAACATAGCTAATATATCATAAGTTATTTAATCCCTGAAAATTTGAAAAATATCCGATTTAAAATGAATTTTTGGTGATCATTTTTGTGTGTCTCATTTTTTCCGAATCCAGTCTTTAGATGGATGGACTGTTTTTTCGTTTTTATAATCAAATAAGCTTCATTATCTTAAAAAATGACCATTTTTTCTTTTAAAAATCAATAGCACGTCTAAATATTTATTCAAATAGATGAAATAATCACTATATTCGCAACATAATCTAATGAGAAGCATAGTTAAATTGTTAGTTGCCCTCTTAGACCCCCTTATAATTTGTACATCATTTTGAAGAGTATCAGTTGTTGCTGCGAAGCCGTAGGTCTATTCTGTAGTTGTTCAGTGCTGAAGAGGTCATCGGACGCTCGAACAAGATTGGGCCAAAACCGGTTGGGTTGTTGCAACTACTTAGGTCCTTGCCACTGCAGCATGTGTTCAACAAGCTCCACTGCTGGCATACCACGGGATATAACATCTGCTGGGTTTTCGATACCTGGAACGTGTCTCCAACTCCCAAGAGGTGGTGATTTGCTGAATTTCCGCCACGCGGTTGCCAAGAAACTTTTCCCAGCGAGATGGCGAAGTGGATTACTAATGGACGACAATTGTGGAATCCGTCCAAAAGAATGGACGGCCTTGCATTTGTAGATTACTTTCTACCTTTTCGAACAAGTGGCTCAAAAGGAACGCTCCGCAGAGCACTAGATGCGGTAAGCGAATAGTAGGATCAAGTGTCTCGGTCCCCTTTTCGTAACTTTCGACTTCGCCGCAAGTAGATGTATCGAAACGAGTACGCGAGACGAAATAGTGCGCATATACATGCACGCGCCGCATGCGCTTTCGGATGCGTTGCTGAACCCATGCAGCTCAACGTTGGCTGGATCAATACAGGGACGAAGAACAAGTCGAGCAGCTAAAAGTCACTCCTAACTTCCTTCCAGAACTGTTGTTGGTAATCATTCAAAATATTATCACAGGGAACCTTCGCTTTGCATAACTCCTGCATAACGAGTTTTGACAGTAGTACAATTGGTCCCAATATGCCCAGAGGGTCGAACATGCATGCTGCCATAAAAAGCACCAATCGTTTGGTTATCGGAGCATCATGAGACAAAGCAGGTATTTAGAAGCTAAAGACGTTGTCAACGGGCTGCCACAGCAACCCCCAAGTTTTCACTGGCGTGGATGACGAATCGAGTTCCAACAGATTCCGTTTTCTACGAAGCTCTGCTGCAATGTTCCGAAGAGTTGTCAAGCTATTAGATGCCCATTTGTACAGCTTAAATCCAGATGATTGAAGGAGATCGATTAGTTACCGGCAAAGCCGACTTAACTGCTTTTGGATGGGTTAACTCACCGTCAGAGGCAAGTTGCTAGAGAAAACGGGTGGCGTAGTACGGGGCCAATGCAGTACCGCAAGTAATGGTCAGCAATCTGTAGGTTTGTAGCGGGCCCGAGGGAGATGATCGAAATACGATGAGCTGGAGAAGCCGGTCAATGCGATCTACCAGAACTTGACGGTACATTTTCTTCAGATTAGCGACGACGACAAAACGAGGTATTCTAAAGCGTAGAATGATGCTTTACTGCTTGTTTGGCACAGCTAGGGGTCTCGTTGGAGTGGCATGACTCAATCTCCCAGAAACGAGCAAGCTGTTTATCCAAATCAGCATTACTGCACACGAGTGCAGTAGCAGAGGGAGTTGAATCCTTTGTTTTGCTTTTTCCAGGCACTGTCCACCCAAAAACCGTCTCCTTCAAGTGGAGAAGTCCTGGTCCAAAATCGAACAAACGGTGGAAAGTTTCAGGTTGCTGTCGACAATCGACTTGAGCGTACAATAGGCTTGAACTCCGGCAAGATATGGAATTTGAGGTTGACAGCGAAATCCGAATGTGGTGAACGTATGATTGCCATCACAGATTGCTTCGATGTAGTAGCACTAGGTAAGACACCTTGAAGGGAGAGTGGGTCATTCTGTCGACGTAGATCTAATTTCTGCGCCAAACGTTCACTCAACAGGTCTCGTTCTGAGCAGCAGTCGAGAAGTGCTCGATTTGTTTGGAATATTTTAAGCAATGATTTAGGATGGTACCAGTACCAGAAAATTTCTGGAGTAGTAGTGATGGCATGTTTCCAGAATTGTTCAGCTTGTAGAATTCAATTGTGGTGCTTCCAAAGTAGTTCTGAAATGCTTCCCAAAATACTTTGGGATGCTTCCAGAATTTTCCTGGGATGCTTCCATAGATGATCTGGAGCTTTATCGTAAATGTCCCGAGATGCTTCCAGAGACGTTTTTAGATGCTTCTAGTACCATCCTTGCATATTTTCTGATTAGATCCGCTTTAACACAAATAAAATAAATCAACAAGCGCATAAAATTTTCATTCTTTTAATTCCAAGCTAAAGGAGGCATAAACAGCGCAGTTGTTTGTAATCAAATGTTCCTTTTCATCTGTAAAAAGTAGATCTGCTTCCAAATTGTTTCTGAGAAGTTTTCAGTTCAGGTATGCTACCGGAGTAGTTCAGGTATGAGTAGCTCTAGAACATTTTCAGAGTAGTTCTGGAATGCTAGAAGAAATGTATTGAGATGCATCCAAGTTTGTTCAGGAATGGTTCTGGAATTGTTCTGGGATGCTTTCATGGGAGATAAGGAATGTTTTCAAGATAGTTTAGATTAAAAAATATTGTGAGAGTCGATTAATTTAGCTCTGAAATATTACTTTGCCTTTTGAAGACACTTCCGGGTTTTTATTTAATGCTTCCTAAATAAAGCCACATTCAAAGTAAATTTGGACGCATTCAAGTGATTATAACTCAAAAATTACACAACATACATGGTTGATCAAAACGTCAAACAAAAGGGTATTTGTATTAATTCAGCTTTCAAACGATATATAACAAGTTATTACATTTCACCGTTTCGAACGAACTGTCGCACTTTACTTGTGATTGATGGCATCATGTTCTGTACAGTCGCTGGTGACACTGTACTTATCTCATTTTAAACGCATTTGTTGTGCCAACTCGTTATTTGTCACTTCTTTAACGTATCTTCGAACTTTTCGCTTGACAATTGCCCAATATTTTTCGATCGGTCTGAACTCAGGGTAATTCGGAGGATTAATCCCTTTGGCGACGAAATTAACATTGTTTGCAGCATACCATTTTAGTACTTCTTAGAGTAGTGGCAGCTGGCTAGATCCGGCCAAAACATAACGTGGGTCTTATGTTGTCGGTAAACCTTCGACGTCATTGTGTGAGATGTGATGAAAACCATGGTTTTAAGACCACATCTGCAGATTCCTTACCAAATCATTAGTTTTCGAGCAAATTTATCATCAAAAACAAATTTATACCTGGTAAGGACATCCCCTCAACTAGTTGCGAGTAAAATTTTCGTCCGGGAGTTTGTTTATAATCCATTTTGACATATGTTTCGTCATCCATTAATATACAGCCTTTAATTCCGTCAAAATTCGTTCGTATAGTAATCGTGCTTGCTTTTTGGCCACTAAATTTTGATTCAGAAAGCAATTCGGATGTTTACTGGCACAAAAAGAGTGATATCCTCCTTCTGAAAGGATGTTACGCACGGTGGAAAAGTTGAAATCCTATTTCTTTGTCAAATCACGAATGAAGACACCTGGGTTGCCATTTACGTACCTCAACACCTTTCTCCTCAGCTCTTTGTTCCTAGTGCCACTTTTATGATAGATGCGCTGTGGTCTTTCCACACTCAGAGTATCCTTGTAACATTTGATTACAAGACACACCGTTGGTAATTTTAACATTTTGGTTTTTTTTTAGGCAGACCACGAAGGATTCTCTAGATGTTTGTGCACAATTCATTTTCTCTTCTAAAGTTCCATGATCCGTAATTTCGAGATGCGTCGATCAATCGAAAAAATTTCACCAATTTCTTCGTCAATAAAACATCAACAAATGCCTGTCAAACGTGTTTTGTTCCAACCACCAGGGACGCAGTAGTGTACTTAAGCGTGCGTCCAGATTTAATTTGAATCGAGCTTTATTTAACGGCTTTCGTCATGGCTACCGAACGAACTGATAGAGCTGTCATTTTTTTCTGTGTATAGCCTACTTATATTTATCGACAAATCACCGGTGCAACCACCACCAGGTGGCAGTATAATCCCATGAAAAATTTTTGAACCTTGTCTCTTTGTTTAAACGCAAGTGTTATCATAATATCCGATTATGAAATTTGGGTTTGGTCAATAACCAGGAGATAGTGTTTACAGAAACATCTATCAAACATCTTTTTAAGATGTTCCAGGTTTGTGACAATGCCGCAGGGTTTTCAAGATTATGATTCAAACACATTGTTTAGGTATGAGATATTCCAGATGATAATTTAAGTTTCTCCAGAGCTACCATTGAACCCACTTTTTCTCAATTTGTCTGTTTCTTCCGTTTGAAATTGATCGAAGCTAGAATCTGTCCCCCAAAACGATGACCAACTCCCCAAGTAGAACAATTTATAACGAGCTCATTCGTTTACTTAAATCTCACAAACTAAAACGGTTCCGCTTATCACCTCAATCGTACTTTTATCGTTCCGAAGGTTGAGGCCATAAAGCAGGAAAGTAAACACGCCAACAGCACACCTGTTTCCCACTCTAATATTCCGAAGGTCATCCCTAGTGGCTATCATATCTTGATGTCTCAAATTCCACCCCAGTTAATATCACAAACAGAACCATCGGCAGGCAGTTGACTCCGGTTGAATCACGTTGGGAAAGGGGCACGACACGGTTCGCTCCTCGAAACAACAACGGGTGAAATACTGTCCCTCCCCCTCGAGCAGTACTCGGGGCAGTACAAAACCGCAAACATTGAGCTTTATGAAAACAAGATTGCGTAAATTTCGGGTAAACTGTATTTGTCACTGCGAACTGTGGGGACACCGATGTGGCGTGAGATCCGAGGGGTGTGACAAGCCATTTAAACAGATGATTACACGGGGGAAAGTTGGTTGGAAACATTCAGAACGGCCGAACGATTAACGAGGGGGTGGAGTTGCGTGTGAACATTGTTAAAGTCATAAATCGTTTTGGAGATTTTTTGTTTAATTTACCCCCTTTCCGAGCCTTGTTCCGCCCATCTTCCTTGTTTATTTTGCTCATTTTCGGCCACTACCGTCGTCGCGAATGCCGAATGTAATGTTGGTTCATTCTTTTATTGCCTTTTTTAGCCGGCAAACTAGCGCGGATGAACAAACATCCGACTGGTTGCTTTTCTTTTCTGTTTTCGTTTTCGTTTCGTTTGTTTTCGTTCGTTGCGTTGTACATTCGAGAGTGGGCGGGTGGCCGATGGTTGGCCATTGTCCGATGCGCTGCGTGCGGGTTTTCGTGCGTGTGTTTGTTTTTATTATCGGTTTGTGTTTTTTTCTCTCTCATCCCGGATTGCCGCCGTGGTTCTAACCCGTTCACATAAACTCAACAGCAATTTATTAACTGGCCGTTGTTAAAAGTAATAAGAAAATTTTCTGCCTGGTTGAATGCATGCGGGCGATGATGGGGGCAATAATGTTTCGACGGGGGTTTTATTTTTTGGGTTGAACGAAGGAATTTTGACAGCTCCTCAGGGGGTAGTAGGGAACATTCCGATGCATGCCGCGCGCGTGCTGGATGCATCGCAGAATGACCGCTTGGTGAGTGACTGTGAGTGGCCAGTGGTCAGCGGCGCCGGCGTCAAACATCGTGTCGCTTCGGGGAACATTTCGGATGAGTGGCGGCAACCCGAAGGGATCGTTATGGTCAACGAGGTTGCCATGGAGAGTCGTAGGACATCGTAGCGTAGCGTCGCGTGCTTGTGGCAGTAGCTTCCGGTGACACAGATTTGTCAGGATTGGAGACTAGGCGCGGACTCGTCGCCAACCTGGGTCGCACGCCTATGACATTGGGTTGTGGAAAAGAATAGCCAAGCATCCAAGCGATTTACGCTATATGGATTGTTTTGGTAGTAAGTTCACAATGTCCAATCCTCCTTTACGGTAGTGAGGATCGAATCAAAGTAGATCAAGTACGAACCAGGATGGTTGATAGAAATTTCCGTTCCTTTTCGAGGTGCCTTTGTCGTTGACAAAAACTGATGTCCTGCTACGAGCACTGGTCAGAAGTGGCTCGGCTTCCGAAGGGTTCGGACGCGTGGATCTCGGGACGACGGTTATTTGGATTTTGTTACGCGCGTTTCACCTTCCTCCTGCTCTTAGCTTTAGTGGATATTCTTAATACATAGCGCTTACCCTGTACCAGGCAGGGGAAGTCCAACTACCGGTGTTTGTGCAACGTGTGTATGGTGTGCCTAAAGGAGGTTAATTGGATTATTTGGAGCTGCGTCTCTTGTTGTCGTGCTGGGTCGTCAAAGGCGTCGCATAATAGTGCTGCTGTTGATTAGTGCCGGTAGAAGAAAACTTGTGTTATCTGCTGTGATTCATAAATCTATGATTCAGTGAAAATTCCCAAGAAGATCAATAAAAGTGGTGTGCCTGAGCCGAACTAGAGGAATACTTCCGGTCATCCATCATCGAAGCAGCCGAGGTCGTGCAGAGCTGGAAAAAGTAGGGATTCTATTAGTCATCTTCTAAAATTACTCGCCTTGCACAGTTTTCATATCGGACACCTTATGGGATGGGAAAAGGGGTCACTCAATCACTGCTCACGGCATTTCCCCATACAACCAGCAACCTGCGCTACCAGGGGGGATACCTTAAGACAGCCAAACGACATGCAAACACAGAAACTTCGACGAAGAAGTAGATTTCATGGTAGACTAGATTTCTCATCGTCGTCGTCATCGTAAAAAGTAGCAAACTGCCGCCGAGGCGATCCACGCTAGCCACTTGGTTTGGTCAAGAAATCAGAAACAGTCCCTTGCTGGGTGCAAAGCGTTCTGGCGTGGTTTCTATACATGTGTAGGTACCTTCTTGGCGAGAATGAAGAAACGGGGAACGAGGAAACTTGAAGAAAAGTGAAACTAAATAAGCAGGTCAAAGTTGAATGAAATCTGAAGCGCCACCACCGGTTCCAGAGGTGGACCTCGGTTGAAATGTATATTGACAGCAGCAGCGCCACTGTGATGATGACTTGACAGGTCTGTTTGTTTGCTGGGAAGGCGGCTACTTGAAGCCTCAGAACAAACTGACACCACGAAGTGAAAGTGATGCTCTTCTTTGTGCGAAAAGGTGCTTGTTTTGACCTGTCAGTTTGTGAAGGGAAGGAGAAGCCCTGCGAGCTAACGAGCAGCCGCGTTTTGATTTTTACAAGTTTGACCCTGTTCCCAGATTGGACTGGTAGGGGTGAAACGTTCGAAAAAGGTTGTTATTACGAATAAAGGTGGGTAGATGGCGCAGCGATGAACCGAAAATACCGTTTCAACGGAGCAGAGTTGGTCAGCCAAGATCTGAGAGGTTGTGTTTTTCGGCGGAAAGTGAAATTTCGGTTTGAAAATTAGAGGGTAGCCGTTAAGCTGTTTGTGAGAAACTGGAGTTATTTATTAGCGAGTATAATCTTGGCTCGATTGAGTTTTAGTTTAAATTTATTGAGTCGATTTGTTTTGTTAGGAAAAAATGCTGATGGATGATCATTGGCAGATAAAATCAATGCATCTTGATGAACAGTAGAAACAATATTCACAATACCACTTTACGATGGAGGCTTTCCTAATTATAGCCCAGCCGACTTATGCAAAAAGCATAAATAAAACAAAGCTCCAATATGCATAAATTAAACCAAAAAAAAAAACAAACAATCAAATGCAATACAGAAATTTCAAAACCACTCCCAAAACAACCTCTAATGCTTGTTTTGTGCCCTTAATTTCGATGGACAAGAAGGAATTCAAGAAATCATCACTTCAGAAAAAAAAACTTAGACCACACTAACGGGTTGTGTTTGTTTCTGTATTTATATTATTTTTGATGATTAGTTTAAATGTATTTCTTGAAAAATGTGTCTTTTTTATATCTTCCTAATACATTTTTTTTTGTTAACATTTTAAGGTGTAATACTATCAGCGTAAGGACTGTATCGTTAATTATGTGTACACCTAAAAATTGCTGTATATAAATATGTTCTATTTATTTGGCAACTCAAATTCATTTACACTGTTTTTTTTATCATCAAACCCATTACATCAGTATTTATTTAATTTTTCGTAGATCTGGCCAGCACGCGCACCTTCTTCTTTATGTTCCTCATGACAAATGTTCCGGCGATGGTTTTGCTTACGTTTACCCAGTCTTTTTTTTTTTTTTAATTTGATGATGTCATCTGCTCCTATGGCCTTCTTTTGCAGCTTTCCTTTCATCAAAGCCCAAAATTTCTCAATGAGCCTTATTTGCGGACAATTTGGAGGGTTCATCGCCTTTTTCACAAATTGGACATTGTTGGCACGCGTGTAGTGACAGAATGCCAAATCCGGCCAAAACAATGTCGAACCTTTGTGTTTTTGGATAAGTGGCAGAATTTGTTTCTGCAAGTATTCCTTCCGGTACCAACATGCTTTTCCAAATTTGTCGCACAAAATCTATTTCTCTGAATTTCGGACATCCGTTCTACGCTTCACGGTGTAAAACTGTGCCCCTGGAAGCGCCCTGTAGTCCAATTTGACATACATCTCGTCATCCATGATAACGCACATGTCATTTTTGCAAACGTCGTCGTACAGCTTTCGAGTTTTCACTGAATCCGCCTGCATTTCTACGTCTTCAAGGAATGTCGCTCCTTTGCATGTTGGAACCATTCCAATCGTCGTTCCACACTTTTTTGCGCAATTTCTGATGGATACCTTCTTTTTTCTCTGATGAAGTTTGTCCGAATCAGATAATTTCTCATCTCCATTTCAAAAACTTTGCCAATTTGTTTATCCAAATTTGGGTTTGACGCACCTGTTTTTCTACCACGGCCGGGTAAGTCCTTCAATGTGCTATGCATAACAAACCGGTTGATCGCATTTTGGACCGCACAGACAATAGCACTTGCTACTTTTGATAATTTTCTTAACGAAAATCCCTTTTCAGTGCAGTACTTGGTCTCAATCGATTTTCGCTTTTCTTCCGTAAGACCTCGCATTGTTCCGCTTGAAGTAAAACTTTAACTTTTAATGAAGATTTTTGTTTGTTCACAAGGCAATCAACACATTGACACTAAACAGCTGTCAAAATAAGTCATAGTCTTTTTCATACATGAACCTCAGAGACGTACTCATAATTAACGATGCAGTCCTTAGACGCCAAACGACCTGTTGAGAAAAGGAAAAATGATAGCTCGGACAACAGACATTACCTGTTTTTGGTTTTAACCCTCAGTTTACTTAAGTTAGTTAGTTTCTCCATACTTGCAATCAAGCGATTGTATGCTAGCTGGGGCACCTTATTGTGTACGTTCTTCATAAGATTCATCACAGACTTATGAGCGACAAGTTTTGAAACTTTCTTCCAATCTTTTTCAAGCCACTTTAATGGTTGCTGTTGCCGAAACATGTTCCCAAAGATGCGCCTTCGCCAATGCCCAACATTCTTCAATTGGTAGAATTGGCAGGCAAATAGGAGGGATCATGCCCTTTGGTGCGAATGAAATAGTATTGGTGGCATAGCATTCTACCGTTGATTTCGCATAATGGCAAGATGCAAGATCTGTCCAGAAGACAACAAGATCCTTACCGGTACAACAATCAAATCACTTTCATACGCGTCAAAATCTGATTGCATTGATTTACTGGAATGCGCCATTGGAAATAAATTTCAGTCCTGTACTCTCAAGCAACATGGTTCGTATTAAACAAGTTGAAAGTTCAGTCTAAAGACAAAAACCGATTATAAATATAATTGTATAATACTTTATTTTATACTCTAATATGACGTAAAAAGCGCAAAAAGTGAAGCCTTATGACACATAAAGTAAAAAACAAATTGCGATTCCCTCATGCAAAAATATGACATCGCCAAGCACGGGATTTGAACACTAGTCCTTGGCGTGATAGGTTTGTAGCTTCTTTGCTAAGCTAACTCCGATTGCTGAAAAGTCAACTCTGAGTATCTATGATTTGCATCCCTTTGGCAGTGAAACCACAATCTTGTACAACAAATTCATCGTTATGAAAAGTAACACGTTTTGCAAAACATGGTTGGTGTAATGTTATTTCAACATTATTTAGAACTACCCATTGCATCTTGTCATGTTCATGTTTTTTAAATGTATGGAACAATGCTTTTAAGAACAATTATAAAATATTCATCAATTGCAGCAGCGAAAAAGGTATTTTTAGCTCGATTGTTAGTCAGAATACGAGTGCTCCAAACCGCTTCGAACTTGATATGTTTTGCAAAACGTTTATAATACATTTATAAAACATACAATGATTAATTATTCGAAGAAGATGTTTTGTGTGATACTTGGGCTACTGTTGAATATTGAACTGTGGTCCTGATTAGACCAATTTATTCAAAGTGGTGTTCGTACTTGTTCTTTTGACTGACTAGGCATTGGAAGCTGTCACTAACAAGCTAGTCACCTTGAGTGAGAGTCACCGCAAATAACCTCTTATTTTTTCACGATATTTAGAATAGCCTTTCACGGAGCGGAATCCAGGGAACTGTTCGAATTTCTGTCAAAAGACCTCTTTGTAGTCGGTTTCTTGTTACTAAACTACTTAAACCAGCTGCCTGACGCTAAGCTGCATTCCAGACACTCGCCGGATCCCTATCAACTGTCACCGTGCCTGTTGATTGTCGGCTGTAACCGGACATATTAGCTGGTCTAACTCACTTAGAAAGCAACGAATTAATGATTTTTTTCACGAAGCAACAGTTGTTATAAACCTAAAAAAATATTTTTGAAGTCTGTGTTAAGATAATACTGTGCTTTTAGTATGATTTCTTAGATACCCTGTTTGGCATGAAGACGTTTGGAATACAGACGTTTGGCATACGGATGTTCTGCCAAATGGACGTTTGCCATAAAAACGTTTGGCCGAATGACCGTTTGGCCGAATTGGCGTTTGGCAGTTTTTTTTTCATTGATCAGTAAAACTCCAAAAAACTGCTAAAGTTTGAAGAAGGAAAAATCTCACATAAGAGTTTCATACATGGCAAACGCTTGACTCAGCAGTTTACTTTCGGATACAGGAATATGTATCGTTATAAAAGGCCCATGTGAATTTAAAAAAGGTATCTTTCGAAAGAACTGCATATTTCTTCAATATTGTTATACATAATGACCCATTCCGTCTAGCTTTTAAACATAATACTTTTAGCTTTTAAACATAATGCAGGAGCTTAAGATTTTTTCAAAACAAATTCATATTTCTCATGTAATGGTCGAAAAATGGCCGAATACCAACTTTGTCTTTGAACACAAAAATTTCGGATTTTAGTGAATCGATATAGTTGAAAGTTAATCAGAATGCTTATTACTGCAAATGCGCACACATATTGAACAACTCTAATTGTAATAAGTCTGGAATTGTTCATTACATCTTCACAGAAAAAAATAATTAATTTTAACAGGTGCGTAAATTTTCCTTTCGTTTAATTCAAAGACAAAGGAGGCGAAAACAACGCAATTGTTTGCAATAATTTCCATATTCACTAAATTGTAACAATTGCGTTTCTGTCGGTATTCAATGAATTATGCCAAACATAACTAAGCAGTGCATACTTTAAGTCAATCCAAAAATTCACTGTTCAAGATCAGAGAAGCAAACATTTGATTTTCAAGTTCCGATTCCAACCTTGAAACCTTATGCATGCCATATTTTGAAGAACAGCTCATTTAAAAAGAAGGGAATATTACTATGCATAAAAGCCTATGCCAATGATTTTATCCCAATGACAGTATTTCAAGAGTGTTACGTCAAATGGTTACTATGCCAAACGGAATTATGCGAAATGACTACCTAACTCGAGTTATTGTTATGCCAAATGACTTTATGCTTAACGACCATTCGTGGGACATGCTTTACTTGACTCTTCTGCACTTTTGAGTTCAAAAATCGTCAAATTAATTTGCAAATCCTTTGAGCATACCAACATTCTATTGGAAACGTTTCCAGTATTTCAATATTATTTTATTCTTAAGTGATATCAAATTAAAAAAAAATATTTGAACAACTTTAGTTCAAATAAAAAATGTATGTCTAAATATGACTACTATTATACGTCATCGCGCTTAAAAGTTCGACTATTTCGCATCTGTTTCTGGTACTTTAAAATTTTCCCAGGTTGCTGTGGAATTATTGTGCATAGCTTCTATGGTTTGCTCCGATAATCCTGACAGACCCTCATCATATTAACAACACTCACTTATATGAAATTTTGCAATGTAAAGTTTGGGCAGGCTAGGCAACAGCCACCTGTGGTTAAATCGATCAATAGAAGATTGATATGCTTCTCTTATTGCAATTCTAAAACAGGCATCCAACATTTTCTGCATGTTTTTCCGGAGTGTAAATTCAGTATGCAATCCTTAATTCTTCTAAATTGAACGCTTTGTTACTAAGTTTGGACAGTTATGTACCCAACATTTTAGTAAATAAGTAACTTCCTGTCCGACCACGCCCATATTATCATTTACGAAGAAAGAAAAGGATGATGATGATATTTCAACTACTTAACGAAAGGCCAAAGGCCAATCGACGCTCTCATAGATACTAAGGAATTGATTGGTTGGGCATGGAATGCTCTAGGTTCTACCACCAGCAAGTAATGTGACCCGGTTTACATTTTGTGTGTTTTATAGATATAGCAAAACAATATCTGTATGCATCCCAAGTAACAATATCAGTTCTATTCCAGTCGTATAGCACTCCTCCCGGCTTAGTTGATAAAACTACATTCAAAGCTGTGATGTCCACCAACACCTCCTCTATGCATCTTGAAAGCCAAAATGTGTACAAAGTGGCCCACTCTATAGACGGTTGTGCAAACAAATGTATAAAACCTTTACAAGATCATAAAGATTCAGAAAATGTTCTAGCGAAATATGATATGACCACTTGAGAACCTTCATAAAACCTGTTGGCTGCCATAAAAACCAGAATACGGCCAAATGACCACGGCTGTCAAACTTCACGGCGATATCGTGGTTGGTTTTTGTTGTTCTGCTTTGTTCGATTCTCTGCTCCTTTGATTCATTAGGCAGTAAAGTACATCTAAGAAAAAAGTTTTATTGTTGCGGGAAATTTTGTTTGATGTAAAAAAACCAAAACAAATTGAGGTTTTTTTTACAGCGCATCACGCTTAAAATCATATGCGCATTGAAATTTAGGGTGAATTTCGGTATGATAAGAGCCGAAAATTAATGCGCATCGGAGATTATGCGAGTTTACATCAACAAATGCAAAATTAAAACAAATATGTGCGATAAATTAATCATGAATTTCCTAAAAATTTATGGAATTCAAAAACGATATCTAAATGAATATCGACAGTGGTCTGGTATTTACAGTTGATTTGCATTACATTTAAAATCTGGTGCATTTATTTTTCCACATTTCAATGATTTCTTACATTTCAATATGGCGATTGGAAGAAATCACAGTTTTGCCAAAATGCTAACTTATCTTAGCAATGACTACTATAAAACTATTTGGTCACTTGGTGACTTCCCTCAATGCCAATTTGTCGTTTGATACATATACTGGAGGCAAAATTGTTCTAAACTGCTTTTGCAACTGACCATAATCGGATAATATGAACGAGTCCTTAAAGGGCCCTTAAAAACAGCATTTCACGAGCTCATAAAGTCGTCATAAAACCTTTGATAGGAGTTAAAGGAATTTGAGAAAATAGGGTTTAAGGATCGTTGTCAACATGCAGTGTAGGTTCTCATAAACCTGACTTAGATAGTTTTCTTAGACTCCAAACTAAATTTCAATGACCATTATAATACAATTATACATAAGGCAAATAATATGCTAGGCTTTATAAAACACTTAAGCCTCAATTTTGTTGATCCCTACACAATAAAAACATTATATGATGCTTATGTTAGGTCTATTCTTGAATACTGCAGTATAGTCTGGTCCCCATTTCATAAAATGCATATTGGCCGAATAGAATCCGTACAAAAACAATTTCTATTATATGCTCTTAGGAAATGAGGGTGGACAACATTTCCTCTCCCATCTTATGAAGCGCGCTGTATGTTTATCAATATACAACCACTAACGCAGCGACGTGAATTTGCAATGGTTTCATTTGTTAACGATATCGTTTCGCAGCGAATTGATTCAACTAAAATTATATCAAAACTCAACTTCTTTATTCCTTCTCGGCAACTTAGAAGTAGGAACTTATTCATAACGACTCATTATCGGACGAACTATACCAAATATGGGACATTTAATCAAATTCTGACCACATATAATCAACACTGCGAAACTATTGACTTAACTATGTTGAGGCATAACTTGAAGAAATATTTCAACACCATATGAAACAACACAAACTAAGAAAATTTTTGAAAGCACTGTCTACTTAACCTAAGTTTTTTTTATTTACATTTATTTTCCTTTCATCTAATCTGAATGTACTTTAGCATAAGGAAATTGTCAAGGTTGATTTCAAACAGCTCCCAGGTCAAGAGTTTTATACGGCTACCGGAAAAGGAAAGGTTCAAGATAAGTTTAAGCAGAGCAAAATGTCAAAGTTCCTGAAAAACTACTTGGTTTGGCAGGCGATTCACACCTGTGGGCGAAAAAACGGAAGATTCGTGACATTTGGCACTGTCAACCAAGATATTTATGTAAAGGAATGCTTGCAAAAGCGATTATGGCTTTTCTTGAAGAAACGTAGTTCTTCCGTGCTGTTTTGCTGACCTTGCTTCTTATCAGTACGAAAAAATGGCTCAGGAACGCTAGACCGCCGATAGTGTGTCAATCGTACCCAAAGAGAAAAACCCTCAAAACTCGCCGGAACTGCGCCCAATTGAAAAATATTGGGCAAACGTAAAGCGAAACCTCAAGAAAACTCAAAAAACAGTTGGAAGTGTAAACGGGTCTGGGTAAATTGGCGTTCAGCATCAAATAAGGTGTACATATCAGCGATACAAAACTTGATGGAAGGTGTAAAACGTGAAACCCGACAGTTTGCATTTGTCAAATCTGAAGCCCAATCAAATATTTTTCCTTTGTTTTGTATACGATGAACTTCAAAAAGAAATAAACATTTATCATTTATTTAATAAACTAGTCAGTGTGCACTTAATCATATTTGACCAATTTTTAGCG
>JASCZW010002268.1:0-54532 GCA_034211315.2 Aedes japonicus | reverse complement strand
ACTCTCTTGCGGGTATATTCACCAACGCGTTTGCTTGCGAGTAGCGCAAGTGAGTGTTAAAAAATGGTTTTCATTCACAATAACACTCGATCGCTCTTGCGTGAAAGAGCTCTCAAATTCACAGAAGTGAATGCAGATAGATTCCCTGACGCTTGCGCCCCAGTGATGAGCTCACTGGCGTGGGCTCTTCTAGCTAACTTACACCAGTGATTGCAAATTCGCTTTGGCGCTACATAAACAAAGGAAGAAGAGAATAATGTTTCTTCCCGCTTCGCTTTTTCGGACGTTTTTTACAAATCCGACGAAGTTTCCACCATCAACCGCACCAGCGAATCACAGAGAGAGCACTGGCGCGTGCTCACCCGGGCGTTCACGGCGGTGATCGCAGTGCGAGAGCACGTGGGTGAAGACAGATAAGAGCACGTGAGAGCGGTCGTTTTAAAGGGAGAGTGATTCACTCACTCCAAGCCATCCCCTCACTGGTGCACACTTTCACTCTATCTATATACCACCGAATAAAAGAGCACTTTGCATTATCTGCTGTGAGTTATGGTTGTATCCTCTCTGTGAAGGTACAAATCTCACGCGCTGGCGTAACATTGGTGCGAAATGCCATCTCGGTTCGGGTGCAGCCCGCATCAAGGATTTGCTTAAGTTATCCAAGACAGCGCTTGCTACGTCATTGACCAATGTTGGGGTGAGCATCTCTGATTTTTCTAGTCCTGTCAATGCAATTATCACAGAACCATAATAAGTTCTTGTTTTTGTTGACAAAATCCTTTTAGACCGTTTGAGCCGACGCAATTGAGATGCACAGCTTTTGATTGCAAAAACCATTGCACTGCATGAATTCAAGAGGTCTTGATCGGCTTAGAGCACTTGTCGCAGCTTGATTCCGTTGTGTGTGCTTTCAGCCAGATGTGAGAGAGCTTTTTGCTGAACACAACTATTTTTTTCACAAATAGATGGCGCTAATTTCTGAAAAATTGTGAGAACATCATCTTGGTAAAGGTGAATGGGTTCATAAACCAAATTCATACCTTGACTGGGAACATTTCGTGCAAGCAGATGATCACTCAACAAATGGTTAAACGTCACTAAGCCATATATACAGTGACGGACGAAAACAATAAGACCACAGAATAGAGCAATTTTCATGCATGCGTCCTAACCGCCAATTTGAATTAAACGTATGCGACACCAAATGGCGAGCACATGTACTAACTTGACAGGAGATTCCACAAGCTTTTAAGCCTCGGGAAATAAACATTCCAAGCCAGACACACCGAAAGCTGCTAAAGGACCAAAAAACGTGCGACAAAAGTATACCGACCACTTCCACGATTTCATCTGATTTTGTAGCAAATACCGTCGTTCCTCTGAAGTAAGTTGTTTATCGATGAGTCGTATTATTTCTTCGTCATATTGTCTATCATAACAAGACAGCATATTTCGTCAGTTCTAGGAAAAAATTCAGCAAAAAATGTGCTGAAGCTATGCTACTGCACAGACAATCAAAGGATTCGCTATCCGGTGAATGGCGAAAGGAAGCTGAAAACCTCAACGAGAAATTGCTGCATTCTTGGGACGATCCAAAACATTTGTTTGCAATGCTCTCTCGTGATCCGAAACCACGAGTGGGAACTGGATGTCCCCGGAAAACTACCTCTGAGGAACTGGCCGTCGGAGCCACATCAAACGACTTTCCTGGCATTGATCCATTCAAGTCAGCAACGAAGATCAAAGAAGAGCTGAACCTATCCGTGAGTTCCAGGACAGTTCAGCGACGGCTTGTTGAGAAGAATCTGATTGGAAGAAGTCTTAGGAAAGTTCCAATGCTCACACAGAAGCATCTCCAGGCCCGTCTAAAATTTGCTAGAGAGCATCTGACTGGATCGACCCGAAAATGGTAATGGAATGGCGGAACATCCTTTGGGTCAGATGAAACAAAAGTAATTTAATCGGATCTGATGGAAAACGCTGGGTTCGCCGACCTGTTAATTCAGCTTTCAAACCACAGTACACAACAAAAACATTTAAACATGGAGGAGGTAATATCATGGTCGGGGGATCCTTCTCCTAGTACGGTGTTGGTCCACTCTTTTAGATAAAAAAGATAATGGACCAGTACGTTTACGCTGAGATCATGGAGAATGTAATGCTACCACATGCTGACTGGGAAATGCCATTGAAATGGCAATTTATGCAAGATAATGATCCTAAGCATACTGCCCGTACTGGTGAAGCAATGGTTTGAGGATTACAAAATTTATGTAATGCAATGGCCGGCACAATCCCCGGATCTCAATCCGATAGAAAATCTTTGGCAGATAGTCAAAAAGACGGTGAATCCTTTAAAATCGAAAAATAAGGAAGAACTATGGAGCAAAATTCAGGAAGCATGGTATGCCATCCCTGCCAGCACAAGTCGAAACCTCGTGGAGTCAATGCCGAAGAGAGTGCGAGAAATGATCCGGAATAATGGTTATACCACTAAATACTAATGATCAAAGCTGATGGAAACGATTTTTTAAATGAATTAACGAGTGGTCTTATTTTATTGTCGCATCATTTTCCTATTTTTCTATGCTGGAAGGGCAGTTTTTTTCTTTATTGTTTTTATTACTTTCAACCATTTTGTTTTGTTGAGTTATTTTATAAACTATTATTTATAGTTGAAATTATTAAATGTTTTGCTCTATTGATTGACCCCTGCAACTGCATCTTTACAATGAGCGGTGGTCTTATTGTTTTGTCCGTCACTGTATGAAGCAAATTAATGAGATTAATAGAGGAACATGTACATTCTTACCTGAAATATCTCAACCGAATTGCGAGTCTGATTTCTTTCATGGCAATATAAAATTTCTCGAACAATTCTATCTAACACAAGGAATATTAATCATCATCCAGTGACCATCCAAAAAAGGATCACATAACCACAAGTTGAATACTTTAAGTACAAAATATTTTACTCCAATGAATAGACTCCGCTGGCATGCAGTTGATATTAATAGTATTACTTTTGTCGTACATTGTTCCTAACGAAGCAACGAAAAATGTCGTATATTTCCTGCTGAAACCCCACTTTATAATCTCTATCCGGAAGCTACCTGGCCAACTTTTTCCGCTCTGAGGCAAAGCGAAAATTACCCACTAGGGATCACCGTTCCGAATCTGTGGCGGACAATTTGCCGAATTGAAATACTGAATTCAAAATGGAACGAATGAGTGGCATCCGTGAGTCTCGTCTGCCTTCAGGCACTACCTATTTACTAAGCTCTACATTTTACGTTTCGCTCTCTAAAGGATAGGGTTGCGGACACTTTATTCGTCCTTTACTGGTGGGTTCTGAGGCGTGCTCAAAGGCAAAATGTGTTTTCAGTGTGAATTAACATTACTGTTTTAATGTAACAATTTATCAAGTTAGAAACAAACCGTGAGCTTTATTCAATGGAACGACGAAAAACGCGTAGCCTGGACCAATTAACACTGGTCTAATATAGGTGCTGCTCTCATAATTTTACTTTTAACAAAACCATATTCATGCCGGTTGCAACTTGTGCGACTATATTTTATACATTATACCGGCATCCGTTTTCCAGAACAGTTCTACCAGGGTTTCTACATTTGTTGTAGTCGGTTTGAGAGAAAACCAAATGGTGTTATTGTTCGAGCGGATGGCACAAAACGTTGACGGGAATGCTCCATCACCATCAACTGACTCGTTTCACTAGTTTATCCTGTCCCCACACTTGTAGAGGTTTTTTTTGTAAACCATCATACATGATGTTTTTATTGATGGTCACAACTACGAGAGCAATTTTCTAGGTGGTTAAAAGGAGGTAAGAGTTTATTCAAAATCATTTAGATTTTACAAATTGTCTGCCCCGGTAAGTCAAAGATTTGGAATTCGATCACATTTCTCGCATTTTTAATGCGCTACGTAGCTGAATAAATCTCTAATGAATATTTGATTTCTATCATTTGCCGTACCAACACCAAAAAAAATCAACTTTAAATAAAAAAGAAGAGATTTTATGTTAGCATACATATTCTGCGTGGACTTATATAATTACGTAATTGCCGTATAACTACAAGGAAAACCGGTGTATATTACAACAAAGTTTGGTTCTATTGCATTGACCGTGTTTTTGTCATACTTATGCAATAGAACGGTGCTGAGCCGATTAATTATATGATTATTTAAATAAGAAGTACTTCAACAAGATATGTAAAAGTAACTTTGCATAGAATTCTAAAGGCCTCACACCTCCCTTGATAGTTTCATAGAAAAATGGTTTAAAACCAGAAACAGACAAATTCTGCACTCGGGAAATAATCCGTATCATTTCCATACGATCGGAACTATGAACCACAGACCAAGGGTCCAAAACTCATTCCATACGAAATCGTATGGAATGATTATTGTTGCATTATACACTTTCAATTGACATCACTTATCAAGCGTGTATAGTCTCGTGGGATTGTGACTTGTCTGAATGGTTCGATTCGCAATCGTAACTATTTTTTTTCTGTGAGGAAAATTTCCATACGTCCTATGAACTTCTTTCCATTAGAGAATCGCATGAAATTTGCCATAATATCTTCTGGCAAATTACCATACGATATTTCTATGAATTCTCTTAATTTATTCGCTCAGTGTATCGACAGTAATGAACTTCTAGTTGTCTACTGACGGAACGACGTTCATATAAGGCCTGGAACAACACAAAACATACTTTTGTTAGAGGGTGAGTCGATAATCACAGCAACACTTTCATCTTGGCGTAACATATCTCACACTTGACCGAAATAAACTAAATTTTGCCCAGTTTCTCTGTTGAGAGTTTCGTTTAGTTGTGCAGTTATCTGTAAGATACCGATTGAGGTGGGATAATATCAGCAAACCGTCTGCGAAAGGGTTTTGTTCGCACACATGAAAAATCCTGGGTTATCGTATTGGACCTAGGGAAAACTGATGAATATTCATTATTCGAACGTCTCAAGAATCCTTCGAAGGTTCCAGGAATGGTTGACAGTTGACCACAAGCCAGGAGCTAGACGAAAACTGGGATCAAATGTCCAAACAAACAAGAGAGCGCTATTTGCTCATTTCAAGTTGAGGACCCTTTCGACGTGATCCGCAAAGTACAAGGTGCAGATCTTTTCCAATCGAGATGAACGCCAACAAAGTGCAAATCCTGGAAAATACCGGTGCTGTGTCACTTATTATGAGACCTATATCAAAGCGGATTCGTGACCAAAGGCACCATACAGCGTGCCCGGAAATACATTTTGTATCATCGCACTAAGGTTATACAAATCAAGTTTGCTCCCTTCCAGTTTTAAATGAATAGATCCAAATTTCTCCCTCATTAGCATTAGCATTAACGTTTGCACACCTCGTGGATGAAACTACGATGAGGAATAATTTGTTCTTTACGCAATAATCTCCACGAAGACACTCCTCGATCGCTCACCTGGCCACGTCCATAATAGATCCAAAGTTCTCCCTAATGCCCAAATTTTCGGAATTTTTACTTGACCATCAAGGTTTGGGCAGGATTTACTTCTTTGGTTTTGTAATTCTTTTTGTCTGCTTGAAGTTTTTTTTGACTATCCTTCCATTTTTTTGACAATCAGCCTTCATTATTGCCCAAAATTTCTCAATCAGTCGGAGCTTTGAACAGTTTTGAGGACTCAATGTCACGAAGTAATGTTCGCAATAAAAAAAATTGGACTAAAATTGCCGATTTTTCATGGGTTTACCTTCACCCGCACTGACCCGCACTACTCATGCAGCATCAATCATAGTAGCCAATGAGTCAGCAGGTAAAATTTGACAGCTCTAGCAGTCGAACTCTAACTGTGATGGCAAAATCAGTTGAGCAACTCTGTTCAGAAGTATGCGCATTCAAAGTACGGCACCCCGCCGCGTCAAAAACGGACATCCGGCATCTACAACATCTTGGCACTATTAGACAACAATCAGAGCATCGAAAGAAAGCCCGGTTTCGGGCGGCCGACGACCCTGAGCGACAAGAAGCTCCAAGGGATGCTGAACAGGAAGGCCGAGGGAAACGTGGCTACATCGGGAGATCGGTTCAACCGGCCAAACAGTGAGAAAGTACCTGTCAGAACATGAACATACATGTCAGGGAAGCGGAAGTCGTGTCCACTGGTTTCGGAGCTGCAGGCAATGACGCAAGGGCAATGGCTGACTAAGATGGTCAACTCTGATTTTCCCGGCGAATCACGACGTGGCGATGGTGATGGACGACGAAGTCTCAGCTCACCCTGGAAGGCAACGACTGGCAAGGCACTTTCGTGTTTTACTTCACCCACGAAGGAAGTGAGCTCCGAGGTGAAGTTCATTTCACACACCAAGTTCCCCAAAAAGGTGCTGCTGTGGTTGACAATCAGCGAGAAGGCGATGTCAAAGCCGCTCTTCTTTTGCTCCTGACAGGCCGTGAACGGGAAAATGTATAGTACAAAACGCCTACCGGGCGTTGCGTCGTTCATCAAGATATACCATATAGGTGAAGACGCGGTGTTCTGGCCGGATCTGGCATCGGTCCACTACTTAAAGCGATCGTTGGAGGAGACGGAGTGGCTGAATATCGATGTGGTACCAAAGTCGGCAAACCCTTTTTGTCTTTGTAATACTTTGGGTATTCTACTGATACATAGATGTCACTTTCAAAACATTTTCAAAACTATCCGTGTTCATCCAACAACTCATTTAAACAATGCTTGTTTATACACGTACATTCTGGAGGTCACTCTTCATATACAACAAGCCTTGTATAAACACATCCATATATCAATTGATATATGAAGGGTTTTCACACTTCCAGCATGAATACTGTTCAATATCACGTGAATTAAAATGAAATTTCCTAAAAGAAAGACTAGTCATTCTAACCCACACCACAAATAATAATTATATGTACCAACCAACACGCACATCGCACCCACTATGCACATGCACCGCGCAACGTCGCAACACACCCTGCTGTGACAAACAATACAGCATATAGTTTTTGTACATATAGCATAGATGTAAATAAAGTCAGTTGAAACACAATTGCCGTCGCGTGAGCACGTTCCCTACCGTGAGCAATAGAGGTTCGTTCGTTCGCTATTGTTGGTGCTAGAACCGAAAAGAAAGACGATTCCTATCGCTATCCGTTTTTAAGAAGAGTGGTTAAGGTGCTTAAACAAATACCAAACAATTTTTTTTCTAATTGTGGCGCGTTTCTAGAATTATGGTTTTGATCACGATAATAAGAAAAAATGAACGATCTCACCGATGTTTTGTTTCTTTATACTTCTTTCCTTTCTGACCCAATCGTAGTAGCTGTTATCTTCATATTGGTCTCCCTCGACGAATGCTGATTTTTAGGATTTCAATTGACGATATAATAACTATATTAGAATGTTATAATGCAAGCATCAATTGTTCAGAACTAGATCTGGGTTTTCCAGTAATGATATTCATTGAACACTTCTATTTTTGCGTCCTCTTTGTTTTTGATTATTTTTTGTTTTCTTTTCTATTATATTTATACATTTATTTGATTTAATTATCAACAGATCAATTAGGTGTCCAAATGATAAAAAACTATCTTAACGCTAACAAAACTGTTTTGCTGTATGGTTTCACAACATATAAAAAATTCAAAACAGACAGCACACAGCTTTCGCAGCAATCATTCCAGAGTTCGTCCCATATACGTTTACCTCCGCAGTGAAACTCTAAGGAGAGAGGAGTTTCGTAAGATACGGTTAAGGCCGAGCCTGAAAATGGAATATCGGACCGAGTAGTGAAGAGCAGCTTATTCGGATCAGACAGTAAATTTACGATGATTATGCGCTCTCGCGGCTTCAACAATGACGAATTTGAAGAGTGTCGAAACTGAAATCATACAGGTGTTCCGACTGTGCAAAATTTGGTCAAACAGCAATGTGGAGTCGATCGCAAGTTTTTTATTGATAAGTCGTGTCAGTTCGGTTAATACGGAGAACATGCGAAGAAATATTCAGCTGCTTTCCTTTACCGGAATGCGAATTGTTTCCGGGTCTTTCATTTAACACCCGCTGCACAAGATTTGCCGCCCAATGAACCTTGTCCACTTTATTCGCCGCAGAACGCCAGTTTGCCTCGAATCTGTTTCTCGCTCACAACAGCTTTTTGAGCCTTCAAGGTTCCGCGTTGACGATGAGCCCATTATTGCTCGATTGGGTGAGCTCTGGCGTGTTAGGAGGGTTCTCGTCCTCGGGGCACCACTTGTACGGTGTGTAGGCAGCATACCACTTCATGGTTTTTTTTCCTGTACGACAAAGATGCCGAATGGAGCCACGGCCAAAATGAGAACAGTGAACAATTGTGTCTCTTCAGGAAAGCGCAGTAGGCGGTTTTGGTGAGGCACTTCGGTCAGTATTACAAACTTCCCGGGTTAACTGTTCCGATCTCAATGTAAACGTTGCTCTTCAAGCCACAGGTATAGATGTCCTGGCGACACCAAATATTTCTTCGCAAACTTTGACAGTTTAATGTGCTTGAAATTATTCGTCGCCATCTTATCCCGTCCGGTTGCCGTATAAAATTCCTGTCCAGGAAGCCTCTCTTTTGTCACTCGCTGCGGCCTCCGGCTTTCAATTTTTCCTCAATCCAGCGTTCCTGGCTGCCAACAAACGTTCATCGAACACTTTATATACGTTGGTACAGTTGATTTAGCCATTATTCAAAATACTCGCTAATTTGGCGTAGAGTATTTTGGATTTTCTGCCATTCACGTGAATTTTTTATTGATGCGTTGCTTCTCTTCTTTCGACGACGTTTTGATAACTGGAAGTGCTAATCTCAAAAATCAAAGTAGGAGGTACGATGCTACACGCACACATCTTTAAAGTTTGAGGGTGACTCAAAATTTGTTAATGCACGATGAAAGGAAATGCGGTCAAGTTCAGGTCGACCAAATTTTTGATCGAAACACCCTTCAAGGCAGCACCTCGTTACTTGGAAGGTTGAAAGGCAGTCTACGCGAAGAGCGTGTCGGATCAAACGTTGTTGAAATCGTCGTTTTTTCATATTGATCTTATAATTATTTTCTTCTAAATACCCTGGTATCTTATTTTGCCTTTCCTTGAAACAAATCGGCTCCATGTTTTTGCCTTGGCCAAACCTTATTTGTGCCATACTTCATTTCCAGGACAATTTTCCGTTGATACCCAATTCAGTTCGGCAGCGTAAATTTCATCTTGTATATCAAAATTTATAATTTGTCTCAGCTTTAAAATTACCTAAATAACTAACTCCAATCATATTTACCCATTGTCTCAACAAAGGGAATTGAGGCACGAATCTCGGCCCCAAAGCTGCCCAAATCGCACGTGTAGTCAGATGGCGTATTTTTCGCTTGCTGCTTCAGATAAAGCTAATCTGGCCCACGTGGTTTTTAGTTGGCATTTTTTTTTTTATTATTTGGCCAACATCACCACGTTCAGTTAGCATTCACGAGCATTCTTTAAGTGAACTTCAGGAGACCCAAAAAAATCTGTTTCGTAGTGGTGATTTTTTTTTATTTCGCTTTCGCTTGCATCTAACGGCGGTCATAATCCACGCTGTTGCTGACCGGAGATAAAGTATTCCAGGGAGGGTCATATTTTTCTGCGCAAGAAGTGCTGCATGTGAATGGAAAAAGTATATAAATAAATAAAATTAAATGAATAATGTAATTTTTATAATTTTTGCTCTGTGATACTATGCTGCGTGTCGTTTCGATTCCGACTGGGAATGCGAAATCGCTGTCCAACGGCTGCCGGATCTACAATAATGTTCCGCTGGCTGTGAATTTATCACGGATATCGTTTTATTTGCGAGCGAAATTCCCATGCAAAAGTTTCGGCAAACGAATCGGACCGGAGTTTCAAGGCAAAAATGGGTTCGGTACAGTTTGTATATTGCCATTTGACCTTGTTTTTATTTTATTTGGTTGTCCATCGCTGTTATTATTGGTTGTGAAGTGGGTGAATGTATAGTATACAACATTTAGGTACAGTTTAGAAGAATTTTCAGATATGTTTCCAAGCGTTAATTGTCTATTTACCTCTGAAAAAAGATATGCCACCAAACCAGCAGCTCACAGTATCCAACAGAAAGTATTGATGGTTAGGCTTGCTCTCATCTACCTATTATTAAATTCGTTCCATCCTTTCTTCTTCTGAAATTGCAGTTCCCAGACGAGTAGTGATACAAGACCAGATGGTATCGATCGGACGACAGTGGTCATCCCTACAGCGAAGGAGATATCGTAACGCTGCGGTGTGATGTCTACGGCGGTCGACCACTGCCAACGGTCAGCTGGTTTCGGGATTGGCTCTGCACTTGTGGCCGAATCCAAAACACGCCATTGAACAATCACCTCCGTAGCGAGATTGTACTGGGACCACTAAGCCGGCAAGACCTGCACTCTAAGCTCGGTGGCAAGTCAGCAACCACGAACGGGCCATAGCCGTGGAGCAGTCCGTCCAGATCGATATGAACTGTAAGTTGAGCTTGTACATAAGAAATTTCAGTCTATCAAAATGTTAACCTGAATGATTGCCACTTTTGTCCTGTTCCGCCAGTTGCTCCCTCAACATAAGACTGATTGGTGCTCACCAACCACTATCGGCCGGTCATCGGTACGACCTACTTGTGCCAAAGTGCGGGCTCCCGGCCTGCAGCTTCCATAACATGGTTCCTGGATGGGATTAGGCTCGACAGAAGCAAAGAGACGGTAATGCTTTGAAGTTTGAAATGAAATAACCTTACATGTTACTCATGTCAGTAACTCATTTTTTTTCATCCCCAAAAACCAGACATCGGCCGATGGTAATCAAACCACGAGTACGCTGTCGATTAGCCTCAACCGCACGGATGCGGGAAAATATCTGTCCTGCAAAGCGTAATACCCTTAGTGCCAACCACCGAGGAACTGGAGGACGGGTGGAGGCTTGACATACAATGTGAGTAGGATAACGTTGATTGCGTGCAATAGGATGAAAACGAAATATGGAAGCTAATTACTACGTACTGGCGTGAGGCGATCCGAACTAATTTCAATAACAAACTAGCTTACTCAGCTGTCATCATGCTGCCGGCAAATATGTTTTAAATTCTCATTATTATTTATTATTATTTTTATCATCGTGACCTTCAGCCTCAGTCTGGTTCATCCAACGTCATAAACACTCAACACTGAAGGAATTTGCCCGTTAAGTGTGGGAAGCCAACTTTGGGTATAATCATGTCTCGATAGGTAAGTTGGTAAGTTGGGTACAAATAACTTATTTCTGGGTAATATCCAACCCAAAAGTTAGTAGTTTGCACCTAACGGTTGGTAAACATAACTATACCAAACGTTGGCTTTTCCCACTTCACTGCTCCGTTGGGTGCTTTTTTTCTGAGCGTGTGTACGTCCAGACGAATTACAGTGCTCGAGACAAATGTTTTTTTTAGTGAATTACAGCTTTTGGAAAAATTACCAGAGTTCCTTGGATGTTAACATTTTTTTTGGCGAATAAGGGAACGTCCATTAATTACGTCACGCAAAAATTGACTTTTCATAACCCCCACTCCCCCCTTGTCACGTTTTTTGTATGAACCTTCAATTTTTTTTGTATGTATCGCCACGTTTTCTCAACCCCCCCTTATTGCGTGACATAATTAATGGACCTTCTCTAAGGTGTTACGGATCATGTTGACTCGTATGTCAAACTCACATTGTGCAAAGTTTATATGATGAAATTTTATAGACCGTGCACTCGAAATGCTTGTTGGAATCTCAACTTTATGTTTCTGGAGAGCACTGTCCTTTTCAACTCGATTGGTCACAAGGAATCTGTAGTGGAAGAGGTAATGTTTTGCCACGATCCGTAAGGCAGCGGCAGATACAAATTTTCATCGGAACATACTCTTCGGCGCCTCAAACTTCATGATTTTTTCATGAGATGTACACCGTGTCCAATATATTTGCATACAAAATAAAACTCTATTGATTTTCAAATCGATAATCCAGATTTTTTTGATAACTTTACCCATTATAGTGCAATATAATACTAATCAACAACAGCATATGTTTTAGAATAACACCGCCTTTAACCTTTTTGACCAGCTCCAGACGTTTTTCGAAACCGTCGCAGGCGGCACGCACGACTTCCATCGGCATTTCGTCCCAAATTCGTTTGATTACGGTTTTGAATTGGTTCATATTAGACACCCTGTGGTCATTTATTTTCGCCAGCCTGTATGACCATACGAAATAATCCAAGGGATTTAGATCTGGTGAACTGGGAGGCCATTCACTCTTGTCCAAAAGGTCGGTCAAATTTTCTCGGCACCAGCCCTGAACGAGATTTGCAGTATGCGAAGGCGCCCCTTCCTTCTGAAACACATAGTGATCATCTCCAAACACCTCTTGTACATATGGCTTGACAACTTTCTCCAAAACTTCCGTTTTATAATATACGGCATTCACTTTAACGCCTTTTTCGATGAAAACCAATGGTCATTTGCCTCGCTTGCAAACTCCTTCCCAAACCATCGCTGATGCAGCACTTTGAAACCGTGGAATATTCCTATCACTTTCTGAAACAGTTCTTGAAGAGAGAGCCCACAATCTGTCGTTCTGGACATTGTAGGATTGTTGCAAGACGAATAACTTTTCGTCGGAAAAGATAAATTCTCCCCCACCGTGCCGCGACAAAAGCAGACTTGCTCTTTCGAGTCATTTCTGCTTGGAAGGTTCCGAAACTCCATGAACCTTACGTTTCTTGAAAGCTTACAATCCGAGATCATTTTGCAGTATATTGTGCATTGACGATCTGCGGCCATTCTACGTACAGAGCGCTGTGATTTTCGTCTAATCCGTTCCCTGACCACATCAACAACTCGTGCAGTCCGCACCGTACGAGTACGACCGGATCTCTTCCGGTCATGCAACAAGCAGGAGATTTCGGTTCCGTAGCAGTGGACCCCAAGGCCGCCGAGACAAGTGCGACGAAAGTTAAACTGCCACCACTGGTGGTAAATAGGTGCCTCTTGGCAAATCATTCAGCGACTTCACGTCGTTGGGTGTCAAGGTGGAATTAAAACGCACCGGCATCGGCACCAAAGTCATTCTGCACACTTAAGCGGAATTTGACATAGCGAAGTCGTTCCTCAAGGCTTCCAAGGCGGAATTCTTCACCCACGACATCCCTGGCGAGAAACCCTTCAAGGCAGTCATCAGAGGCCTACCGTACTTCGATCCCAAGTCGATCGAGAACGAGCTGAAGGATCGGTACAAGCTAGTTCCACTCGTCATCTACCGGAGCTAGAAGAGGAACGAGAAGAGGCACCCGGACTGCCTTTTCCTGGTTAACTTAAATAGGGAACAATGACCCTCAGCGGGCTGCAAGCTATTCGTATCATCGGTGCCTCAACTTCGGACATGGTACCCGCAACTGCAACGTCAAGCCCCGGTTCAGCAACTGCGCCAAAGAACATGCCACATCCGACTGCCCATCGTGTGGATCTGAAACTGTGGAATACAAATGCGCCAACTGTGGTGGCGCTCACCAAGCTTCCGACCACCAGTGTCCCAAGCGCGAGGACTTTAAGCATATCCGCAAGCAAGCATCGACCAGCAACCAACCGGGAAGGTAGAAGAACAAGGAGAGTTTCACACCGGCGCTCACTGAAGCTCAATTCCCAGTACTGCAAGCAAGACATACACACTCAGATTATTTTACAGAAATCTGTAAAATTTTACCGAATTCTCAACAGCTGAACGTTCGGTAATCCGATTTTACGAATTTCGGTAAAATTTTACCGAAATCCGGTAAATTTTTTTCCGATATCTGTGAAATTTCACCGAGATCCGTAAAATCGTATTACGGAACGTTCAGCTGCTGAGAACTTGGTAAAACTTTACAGATTTCTGTAAAAAATCTAAGTGTGTAGGCAGCCACCTCCCGCCAACAACCAAAGAACCCCGGTGCCCCTGCCATGGGTTCCCAAGCAAGCCGGTCAACCCAGCAACCCTCGCCCTGCCGCTGCTAACCAGCCGAATCAACGGTCCATCCCCGTACTCCCAGGTTGCTTCCGGTGACGCCGAATAAGATGACTCGCTCACTGACGAGTAACTCGCCACTGTTCTGGTGGAAGCCATCATCATTAGACGAACCTGCAAGACCCGAGCCGAGCAGATTCGCGCAGTAGCCTCGTTTATCACCAAACCTACTAAACCACTAACCATCGTCACATGGAACGCTTGCTCTATACGAGCAAAAACAATTGAGCTTGCCGACTTCCTTAGCAGACACTACATCGACGTGGGCCTCCTAAAGACTGTATTCGATGAAATTTGGACACACTAAAATAGGTCACCAAAATTTTCCTTGAGCCCGATTCTTTTCAAACTTTACTGAAAATAGTACAGTAAATGGTTAAGTTTTGACATCATTGATTTATTGAACCTCTTCTCCCAACCCAAATGCCCGCAGCTTTGCCTTGACCCCTTTCATCAAATTTTAGCAATCATGAAGGCTAGTATGAAACTCCAAAACCGACAGAAAATGAACTTGAACCAGAAAAGGTGGGTGCAAGTAAGCAACTCGGTCCTGCTTACTTACTTTTAACCACACTTTTTCTAGTTCAAGTTCATTTTCTATCAGTTTTGGAGTTTTAACGAGCTTAGCCTTCATGATTGCCCAAAAATTTTCAATTGGGCGAAGTTCCGGAGTGTTTGGAGGGTTGACGTCTTTTGGTACAAAAACTACATTATTATCTCTGTACCAGTCTAAGAAGGGCCGGGCATAGTGGCAAGATGCCAAATCCGGCCAAAACAGTGTCGGGCCATCGTGAGATCTCAAGAGCAGCAGAAGTCGTTTTTGGAGGCATTCGTCCTTGTAGATTTTAACGGTTAACGGTCCCAGAGGTGATGAAGGGCTGACTCATTTTGCCACATCCGCAGATCGCTAGCCAGACAAGATTTTTTTGGTGAATTTCAACAGTTTCTTCTTCCGTACACTCTCCGGAACGGCCAACTTAGAGGTGACGACGTAGTGTTCCTGTCCTGAAATTCGTTTGGTGTCGGCTTTATTGTAGGTGTCATCGTCCATCACAATGCAGAACGGTTTTGTGAGCCACTCCCAGTACAGTTTTCGTGCACGAGTTTTGGCCACCGAGTTCTGTTTATCGCTCCGGTTCGGAGCCTTCTGGACCTTGTACACATGTAATCCAGAATGTTTCATTGTGTTCTGCACAAAACAAACTGAAACTTTCGCCTTTTTCGCAACATTCCTGATCTAAATGTTGGGATAACGCTTAAATTGGTTCAATACCATCCTGGCCTTCCGGATTTGATGTGCCACGTTTTTTTGCCACTACCATTTGTCCGCTTGGTTGTCTTACGGTTGGTGTCCTTGAACGTTTTGATCACATGAGATACGGTTGAATGTGCGATTCCGAGCTGTTTTCCAATCCATCGATGAGAAGCGTTTGGGTTTTCGAAGTGAGTGCCCAAAATTTGTTGGCACACTATTTCTTCATTCGAAGCCATCACTGAAATCACTCGACCGATTTTCACGAACCTCATTACACAATTGACACAACACAATGAAATACATTCAGTTAAAATTTCAATAATTTTTACCCACACGCTAAAGTTACGAACAATTGCGTGTGTCCAAATTTAATCGAATACAGTCTTTAACAGCGACCCATCTCAAGGCAGGTGACAGCCTCTGGTTGCCTGAACATAAGGTTGCTAAACTCACCCCAAACCTGTTCCTCCTTTCAAGGTCGCCAACAACATCTTATCTACCCCTCAGGAGAAAGCGAATGCAATTGGCAATCACATTGCTTCGTCGCATTTACTTGGCTTGACTATCCAAAGTCCGCTCGAAGGTCAGGTTGAGCAATGCGTCCAAAATCTGGATGTCTCCCCTTGTGTCGTTCCTCTGGAGGATAGAGTCACCGTAGAACAAATTTGTTCAGCGCTGAAGGTCTCCAATAACATGAAGGCTCCCGGGTTTGACGGAGTATTCAACTTAATACTTAAAAGACTTACCATCAAAGTCTATTCCTTACTGAGTGCCATCTTCGACAGATGCTTGGAGTTGCACTATTTTGCAAGCATCTGGAAGATGGCAAAAATCATCCCAATCTGCAAACCCGGCAAAGATACAACTTCACCCACCAGTTATAGACCAATCAGCCTCCTCTCAGCGCTGAGCAAATTGTTCGAGAAACTAATTCTAAACCGTTTGCTTGCGTTTGTCGAGGAACACAGCATCCTTCTTCCGGAGCAGTTTCGGAAAGGCCATTCTACCACACATCAGCCAGTACAGGTGATCAACCACATCCGAAGCATTAAAGCCTTATCCAAGTCCACAGCCATGGCATTTTTAAACGTCGAGAAGGCGTTTGACAATATCTGGTACGACTGACTTGTGTACAAGCTTTGTAACTTCTACTTTCCTCTCCATCTTATCAAAATCACCCGTAATTACCTTCAGCAAATGTCGGTAAATACACCTCTCAGACATCTTCTCCATTCCTGCAGGAGTTTCTTGGGGCACCCGGCTTTACAGCATTTACGCCTCGGATGTTCCCATGATGACACAGCCATTGCCGTCAAGGGCCGAAAGGCCCTCGAAATTACCACCAAACTCTAGCGATCCCTAGACACCTCTGCTGACTATACGAAAACCTGAAAAATCAAAATCAATGCCTCCAAAACCCAAACAATAACGTTTCTGCACCGATATTCCGACAAACGCAAGCTCGCTCCGGATTGCACCATTATCATGGACGGCACAAGGGTTAAGTGGTCCGCCAAAGTCATCTACCTAGGGTTGATGTTTGATGAAAAGCTTCTCTTCCGCTCGCATGTAGATAGGGTCGTAGTTAAGTTTTCCGCCCTAGTTAGGTGTCTGTATCCGCTGATTTGTTGCAGATCCCACCTCGCTAGGACAAACAAACTGGCCGTCTACGAACAAATCCTAGCACCTGCGCAACTTTATGCAGCGCCGTTGTTGGAATCATGCACGCAGACCCACAGGAACAAGGTCCAAGTCACCCAAAACCGTGCTCTGAGGATGATCCTGGATCATCCTTATGACACCAGGATCACAGACCTCCACCAGGAGGCAAACATTTTAAAAATAGATGAGAAAATATCCACAATCACAAACAAATTTGTGCAGAAATGTAGCACTTCTGAGCATGCTCTCGTCAGCAGCCTGTATATAGTAGGTTGAATGTAAATAGTAGGTTAAGATAGAAGTAGTTGGTACACACACTCGACGTTCGATAACTTCAACAGGCCTTTTCGCTCTTTTAGGTGGTTTGATCGCTCTATTTTGAGCGTTGTGAATCATAATTCGAGTGGTAAATTTTGTTTCACAGTGTTCAGAGTGTTGCTTCAAAGTGGTTAGGTCGCTTAGGAGAGCGATGGGGCCTGATGCAGTGGTCAAATGTCAATTGTTGTTGTTTTGAAGTAGCAACTTAGAATATTAATTAATTAATCAAATGCCAAGTCGGCCTGGCAATAATCAGGATTTTGCTTATGTGCGTGCCAAATTTTGATACGCTGCTCTTCTTGCTTCGACGCCATTTTGAAAACTGAATAGAAAATGGCAAAAACAAAACAGAGTCAACATTTTGTCACAAGACTGAAGCGGCTGTCATCCACGGACACGCCCATAGTGGAAGCGACCGCGACGCGACGCGATGCTAGTCGAAGCGATTTTCAACGCGATTAGAACCGATATCTAGTAAATGAGATGTGAGGCCAATCGAATTTGCCGTCCTTCTTGCTCCCCTGCTGTTTAAGTAGACGACGGAGTAGGACGTCAAAGTCCTTTAATTATTTACAAAGTGAAAGAGCGAACAAGACGACAAACAACGTGTGTTCGGATTGTTCGAATTGTGAAAACCATCAAACAAGTTTTCGTTCTGATGGACTGACTACTTCAAACAAAACATTGCATTAGGTCCTTTGTAACATTTGTGTCAAATCAAGAAAAGGATTGAAATTTTTTTGAGGCCATATAGGGTTAGAGTATAAACTGAACAACCTGATAGTTTTAAATCCACATATTAAACTTTAAATTAAAGTTTCTAGTTTACATACATTCAGACAAAGAATTTCATAAGCGTAACTTATGAATAAATTTTGTTTTGCACGACTTATGCTTCTTGTATGCCTTTAGCCTTTCACTCAGCAAATTGATTTGAAAACAGGTGCAAACATTTGTGGATGAAACTTAATGACGTCTATATAAGGTCTGGGGCAACACACTGCTTGTTTGTTTTGGAAGCAAAAATAATGTAAACATTGCTGAGCTGACGAGTGATGACGTAACACTTTTGAACTTTCTATTGGCGGGCATAGGTTCAGATAAAAAAATCGGTTCAAACGTTTATTATGAATGCTGAATTGTGGAAATAATCATGATACATATGCTATTTATTGAGCAGAAGCATTTTCTCCCGATAACATAGATTATTTATAGTGAATTAAACTGAGGTTATTGAATTTTTACCACACAAACTTTCAAACGCTGAGACTTGACAATCGAGTAGCGATATAAAGCCACTTTTCCATCATCGGTAGACTGGAATCGGTTGAAAAATTAAGTTTTATAGCGCATACAATAAACAATCACAAAACGAATCAAAATAAATAGTATGACGTAGCGCTTTGCGAGCTTTTGTGTAGCGTGCGCAAGGAGTGCAGTGGTATTAGTGTCATGAGCGAGTTTTACTCATTTCACTAATATTGTTGTGGCTACTGCGCCAGACCTTATATAGACGTCATTGGATGAACTAGCTCACCGTGCAACACCATACCACAACGGAGCAACGCATCTGATATTGGCGTCCTGCAGTAAAACTATTGCAGCACATGCGAATTTTCGTAAAAAAATGTGGATCTAGTCAAAAATTGAGTAGATTCACTTTTTACGAAAATTGAGTAACTTTTCCGTGTGAAAAAAAGGGATAGTAATACGAAAGAAAGAGAGGGAGTTTTGAGCGTGAACAGTCGAGTATTAGTACACGACACTGAAGAATTCTGCACATTGTAGACAAAATACACGTATCCGTCAAGATAAACAATAAAAGTAGTTGGAATTACCTGGAAAATACTAATCTCTCTTCTCATTTTCTAGTTTCATCTGATATTTTTATTTTCATGCTTCCTGCAATGGAGCATAGCTTAATTAAGAATATCATATGCGTTTTTCCTTTCATTAATTGATTTTTTTGCGGATTTGAAAGATTTCCGATTGAATACACATGTAGCCAGTTTTGGAGGTTCTCAAATATGATGGGCAGCAATTTTACTTATTGCAAGAATTAAGCGGTACAAGCGTACCATAATAAAGCTTATTGAGACTTATTGCGAACATTATTTTTATTAGTGCTTAACGCAATTAAAATAGTCAAATGAACATTCTAACTTAGCAAAAGACCATTCTAACAGGTCCAATCTACAAATGCAAATGCAATAGGTCCTAAATAAAAATTTATCAATTACAAGCCTAGAATCATCATAAAATTTAAGAACAACATATTCTTTATAATCCTGAAAACGTTGAAAATCATGCAAGAACATCATATTACACGATTTAATTGCAATTTCGATTTCAAAACTGTTAAACTTTCAGAACATTAGTTTTTTTTTCTCAATTTGACGGAAATGTAACCTAGGACATAATGCAATGTTTGGCTAGAAATCACGCGAACGCCGAGCGACGAACCAGTGTATTTAGTGGTTGGTTGCATGATAATCGCTTATCGCGTCGCGTTCTCTATGTTATGTTAGCTATGTTCTTGCTTTGTTGAAATGTACGGAGATCGGTCGCGCGACCTCGCGCGACTTGTCAATCTTTGCATCGCGTCGCGACCCTGGGGGCGAACGAAAACAGTTGTGTTTAGAGAGCGAGTAGTACTAAGTACCATAGGCGTAGACTGGATTTCAAATAGGGGAGGGAAATTTTTTTTAGAGAGAGTGAGAGAGAGAGATAATTACATCGTCTTCAACCAGCGGTTGCATACACTGAACACTTAACAAGGACGACACAACGCCTGGTTGACCAGTGGATCAGGGACATTTTCATGTTCCATCCACTGGAGCGGGAATCAAGCCCTCACTTTGTGACAATTCGCGTGAATGACGGTTGGATTATCTTCTCTACTCTCACCCAAAGTATTTTACAATACCCGTCCCATTCCGGCAACAACATTGAACAATTCTAAATTTGCATTTGCATCATTTTTACTGAAAATGTACTCTTCCTCCACGACCCTCTCATCCACACTGAAAATTAAATTTCGCTTTTATTCCGAAATCGAAGGTAGGACTAGCAAATCTATTTGATGTTTTCTGCAACGAAATTGAATTGTACTTTTCAAATAGCTACCTTCGTATTCAATGCCACACGTGTAACTGTCAAAAGCACGAAGCATTTGTTGACACAGAGAAAACATTCGTTCATTGTACGAAAACAACACAAAGTGCTACAAATATGTTTTTATCAATAAAAGAGAAACGTCTCTCTACTGAATGCAGGATTTACTGCCCAGATCTTGTATATCGACTCAGTAAGAAATTGAAAAAAAAAAGCGCAAACAGCGAGGAGTTGTTCAGCATATTCATTAATGTTTCTGACATGAGGTTCGGACCTTTATGGCAAGATCTCACCAGGTCATAGTGACTCGTTACACGTAACTTGGTTAATAAGTATGAACTTATTACTCTCGATAGCGCTTTAACTTTTTATTTTTGGATAAATCAATTATTCCAGCCCACACAAAAGTTCATTATGTGCATTGTTAAAAAAGGTTTAATGATAGCATATAAAAACCATTAAGAATGCTTCATATAATGACAAGACATTTGTTTTATGTACAGAATCCATGTTTAAGAAACTAGTGAAAGCTAAACAGCAAAATCAAGTATAATTTTTTGAACCGAGATAAGTCGCAAATTTAAGCAAGCTGTTATTTTTGTACTAAATTCCTCAATATTTTGAATATAGTTCAGATACACTGGTGCATCTGCGTTTTGAAATTTGAACCGATTTACCTGATATGATCCAAGTGAAACACGATCTATCGATACATCGTATCAAACACGGTGTATGTAGCAAACATGACAAAGGAACTTTTCCAATCACCAGCAAAGAAACTTTTCCGAAATCAGATTTTCATTGAGAAGTAATGGATATAGAAATTGATAGTAGCTTTCTTCTTCATTCATGCGAGTGTTCTCGACTTTTTGTGGATGTATTTGACTGATGAACTTCCTGTCAATGAACCTATTCATCTTATTCTTGTTTTATGCCATTGTCATGCTGTAAAAGAGTGCTTATGTACAGTGATAGAGTTTAAAACAGTATACGAGTGCTGATGAATTTATTCTATTTCGCAATTTTCAATTGATTCGCCTAAATTGTTCTTAGCAAACTCTTACTTTCTTGATACAGTTGTAAAAATTAAAAGTTTACAAAAAAAGAGTTTGCTTCGAGCATCGGCAGTGAACGATTATGTCGATGCTTCGTTACGCACTATTTTGCCATCAAGCATGGCACTCTTCGTATTATTTCGGTTATTTATATGCTTTCTTTTTTGCAATGCTTGCCGTACCACCATATCCTGGGGCATTTAAATTACTATTCCATTTTGTGAGTGATTCAAATAGTATCCTTACTGTTGATATAAAAAGGTTCAATTCCGAAATCTTTACTATATTACAATATTTAAGTAAACGCCCAGTGAATTCAGCTTATCGTTCACTAAAAAGAACCCAATCATGTTATCCAACGCTCTAGTGATTTCTCGTGAACATGCAGTGGTGGTTTTGGCTTCCATTAAAGGGAGTATCACGTCAACATATTCTTACCTTTTTAATTTGACCTGCAGGCTGGACCTGATCACGAGTTTTTATATATTGAGGATTTATACTAGTCCAACGCATCATCTGTTGGTTCTCTGTGCAATAACAGCTGATCTGGCAGCAACGAAGTAGAAACCACAGGCGCACAATTAGGCTTATTATCTTGTTCATGCTCATAGAAATGGATTAAATCTTTGAATAGGATAAGTCAACTGCAACTTTTAGCTCTTATGAACAGGCTGTCTTGCACTCTCACACGATCATTAAATGACGGGTTCGAAAATCGGATACTAGTCGTCTCGTCTCGCCCGGATAATATCGTAGCATATGCTTTATTAAAATCTCTTGGATACGGAAACAAAACTTTAAAATATTGAATCAAACTAAAAGATATAATTTATATATATTCTTAATAACACGAAACTACCGTACCGTGAAACAGAAAAACATTATTTTGCGATGTTACATTGAGTGGTTTGGCCCATATCATGAATAGTTTAAATAAACATTTTCCGTTAATACACTTTCCAACTCTGAATTATGTTTCTTTATCAAGTATTATTTGGCTTCCACAAGCTATACTTTAACATTGATTTAAATATTCAGTTTGATGATTGCCCACAACTGCAAATTGATTTGAACTAAGCTTTTTCAAGTTTCAACTAGCGGGGAAAAAAGCAGTCAATGCTCGTCAAATAGTTAACATAACAGGTTAGAGATGTTTTTTTTGCATACGTTAGGTTAGCTAAATTGTGTTCTTGATTAAAGAGAAAATAAAGTCATACAATTTTTAGTCGTTACTAATTGAAAAAAAAAATCTCATTGCATACCTCATGTTTCAAATCACAAAATCAAGACAACTTTGCGCTATTCCATTGAGGCAATGGGGCAATCTCTAAAAACATTAAAAATATATAATATATATTCAATGAAACATTTAAATTCTAAAAAAAAAATCAAAAGTTAGGGGGGGGGGCAACGGCACAACCCTGCCCTTCCCTTCCCTTGGCTACGCCTATTCTTAGTACAGTGATTATCACAACGATAGTATTTTTTCATTGTTTATCAGCCAAGTATCTACATTACTGATACTTGCAGCTGGTAGACGAAATATTGTAAGGAAATATAGTCCATTGTAAACAGAGCTTAACATGTTAAAATCATCACTAGCGCCACATCAAAAGTGACAGGCTGCGAGAACTATCGCTTTTTTCAGTTATCTGCATGTTGTACGAACAAACTCACAAAACGAGGGGTGTTGAAGTTTACTATCTTTGCTTTTGAAAAACTTTCGAATGTATATCACGGAAAATCAAAGTTCTGCTTTAAACTGCTAATTATTAAAAAAAAAACCCGTTGCGCGATTGACACATTGTGCACTAAACTCACCAGCAGAGCAACGTTTACAAACTCAAATTAGGAATGAGAAGTAATGAGCATCGACATTGATAGTAGCTTTTTTTTTGGTTCATACGAGTGTTCGAAATCGAAGGGTTGACGAACGACAGGATGGATTTGTAATGTTTGTATTTGTTATTAAATGAAAGCAAATATTATTCCGGATGGAAACCAATCTCTTTACTTTGCCTTTCTCTTGATTTGCCGTAGGATAAATACAGGACCAATAAGATCAATATGACAACAGTTACCGTGTAACAAGTTAACCAGACCAGTCTCAGCGAGAATTTCCCAAATTTAAAATTTCATGATATCGTATCCAAATGATGAGACAAGATTTATGATACAACCTGATATTTATTTAAGTTTTTCGAAACAAATTGCATCAGATTTGGTCGGATTAAACGATTAAACCTACAGTAGAAACGAAATCCCATAATGAAGAATCCAATGTGTATACCGGACTCAGCCAATCTGATGAGATTTGCATCGGTAAGCCAATCCAATTAATAACATTGAGCGTACACGGGAGAACGGAACTGTTTCCGGCTGAAATAAGCTCACCTATGCGTGCGAGTAGAATCGTCGTGTCCGTTCTATGTGATGCAATATCATTAAATCTTCCATAACGGGACCGAGACCAATTTCAATAGAATTTTATAACAGTCTTGTCAAGCACGGCGTACCTCACAATGTCACCGGAAGCACCGTAGTTAATTCAATCTTCCATATTCGATTTTCAGTCAGATTTCACCGCAACGTAATTTGTAATAAACGTAAACCGCCTCGCGGCAACCACACAGAGAACGATGATAGGTTATGTATGATGTTTTTGTGCTCTCGTAATTACAGATGTTCCTGATGCGTACGTTCGACTCGGCAGCTCGCTGGATCCGGACTCAATCCGCGAAGGTACGGACGTCTATTTCGACTGCATAGTGACAGCTCATCCCGCTGTCTACAAGGTCGAATGGAAGCATAACGTAAGTGCCAGTGTGATCCTGCGTGTGTGATATGCGAAATAACGAACGGCTTTTATCGCCTCTATATCCTTTCCTTTTGTCTCTATTCACATGCCACACTTCCGTGCGGTACGAAACCAAACTCGGTGAAATGTTAATTACAGAACAAAACACTGCCGCACAACATATCGCAGGGCGTCATCGTAAGCAACCACTCGCTAGTGCTGCAGGGAGTCTCGCGAACCACAGCCGGAAATTACTCCTGCGTCGGATTCAATGCGGAGGGCGAGGGCAGCAGTCCGGTGTTCGAGCTGAATGTGATGTGTAAGTGAATAATTGAATTTTTCATCTGCCCACAAGTCATCCTAGCGGTAACGGTGCGTATGAATACAAAGGGTGGAGAGTGGAACTTTTATGAAAGTTCATAAAATGCACCATATATTTTAATCAGAGCAGCCAAAATATGTTTTTTTTTTGCTTTTTTATCTTGCATGCGAATATTGAAGGTCATTTAACTTTACTCAAATTGGTAGTGAAAGCTGGAGGTATTTGTTATTGTCAGCGTAGGGTAGATCAGTGATTTCCCTTTCTGATTACAGATGATCGGGAGAATTCTTCGCTAGTCCCCTTGTGACTTTGTCTCTTTCTACCCCAATAGATTTAAACTCGAAACAGCTGTTTTTAGCTAAACACAGCTTAACACTGTGAATCCCTAATTTATATTGAAAAAAAACCTACCTCACTAACACAAATTTCGAGATATTCATGATTAGGGTCTAGAACCCAATTGCAAACAACGACTTCCAAAGTTGATTTCTCTCGAATAGTACTCTCGTGAGTTTTGATCAAAGTCTGGTTGAGAATGCTATCCTAACCATATTGTGTTATTGGATATCGCAGGAGTCTAGGGTTCATTGACTTTCGAAGAAATTGTTTACAATTGGCTTTTAGGCCCTAATCATGAATTTCTCGAGAAATATCCTTCTCTTGGCAATTGTGAAGACGCTGAGGTACTTTTTTTTTTGTTTATTCATTTGTAGTCAAGTAGCGTAAGACATTTTGTTTAATTTTGCTCCGGTTTTTAACAGATACTTATGCTAACTAAAAAAAATTATAATAACCAAACAATTTCAAATTCATACAATTATTAAATTCATTCGGTTCCACAAATTGATGCCGCCAATCTTGAAAATTACTTCTGACGAAAAATACTTCACTGCGGGTGCTAAGGCTTGTTCGCGAAAAAAATTGTACACCCCTAAATACGTCTCTTATGAACTAAAACTGAATCTCTTATGAACTGATGAACGTTTGTCTGTTCATTGTGTAAAATCTATTTTTGGAGGCGCCCAAAGAAGAGCAAGTGCGAACAGTAATTGTGTGTGGTCGCCGTGAAAATCCGGATCTGTCAGTAATACAAATGGCAAAAAGCTTGGTTTTCCTGCAAGCACTGTTCATAACGTTCTAAAATCTTTTGATAAGCGTTTGACAACAGCCAGGAAGGCTGGGAGCGGAACAAAAACGGATCTCAGGAACCACCAGAAGTACGCAAAGGCGAAGCAAATATTGCAGAAGAGACCGGATTTTCGGTACGTAATGGCAAGGTATAAAGTCGTTCGAGGTGAAAATTGTACCGGAGCGTAATGATAAACAGAATGTGACGACTTAAACCCGAGCTCGCAAGTTTGTTTCGTGAATATTTGACGAAGTTTTCCTGCGTGATAATGGACAATGAAGCTTATGTACTGAAAGACTTTAACCAGCTTTCCGGAATGTCTCATTATACTGCCACGCAAGGGAACGGAAGAGGAGCATTTCATTACGAAGATGAGTATGAGTATGAGTATGATTGACCGCCCACGGATGCAACTCCGTTATTGCCAGATCAGCTGTATTTGCACAAAGAACCAACAGATGATGTTTGGGACTAACATGCATCTTCAATGTGTAAAAACTGGTGACCCATTACAAAGCAATACCGGCGCCGGCCGTGCTCGAATGCTGGTCAAGTAGGGAATTGGAAGGAACGTGTTGACATGATACTCGCTTTGAAGGAAGCCGAGAAATCCCCTGCACTTCACGAGAAATCAATGGGATGTTGGATAGTTGGGGAAAGGTTAGCAGCAGGGTTCGTTTTGGTTAACGATACGCTGAAAATATGTAGCACTTTTCGCCAAAAGCAATGGGCCGCTCCAATGTTACTGAAAAGAGACAAGCATAACGAAAAACAAAACAAAACGAAATAGACAAAATAAAATAAAACAGGATATTAGATATTGTCTTCAAAAATATGGTAGAAATAAATTATTTGTTGCTTTGCAAACCAGCTCTCCTCGATATCCTAGATGGCCAAGTGTTGCTGGACCGCAGCTGCTGCCGTCGGCACTCGTCCACATCAACCCGTCCGTCGCCGACGTGTCGGAAACCTTCCGGTAGTAACATGATATGTGTGTCTAATACACTCTTCTTGCACTGATTAATTTACAAACTAATCCTGAACACCGAATCAAAATTCACTTTGGCACGGTTGTGGTATTTTCTCTAAAATCTAGTTCTAGATACTGGCATATCTTCCCCCTCAATACCCGCAAACGACGACACTTTGGACCTGAGCTCGCTTAAGGGACAATCACCAACACACAACAGCGCAATTGACTGTATGCCATTTTTTAATTGAAACGCGAGTACGGCGCGATCCCACGACACGCAATACACTTCTATTTTCAGCTCACCGGAACCAATTGCACACGCACACTAGTAATCCGTGACGCAGAACAACGTGACGCGCAACGAGGTGCTTCTGCCACCGACGTCGCGCTACATAATACCGTTGTGTTGTTGTTGCCGCTGATGCGATGCAAACTACTGCCAACACACACACAACCACGCACCTCTATATCTTTACGTTTTGATGAATCGCATCCAGGGTGGGCGAATAAAAACAAAAATCCAATCCACCATTCTCACACCAACACCACTGCGCTTCTCCCAAAAAGTGCAAACGAAACCGACAGACGTAGAGAGAGCGCTATCACTTCAGCGCGAGAGGGAGAGGTTGAGCGAAAAAAAATTCAGCAAGACAACTTTTCTTCACTGCCAATGGAGGCTGAGAGCCAAGCAAAACACTATTTTTCACCACTTTTCCAAACTTTTTAGCGACGGAAAATATCACTTCCACAGCGTACGTGAATTCTGCTAGCCTGGAGAACACTTTTCAGGCGCTTTCGAGTGCGATTTCACCCGCACAGTACGGACTTTTTCGCGAGCACAGGGAGTCTGCGTCTGATTGGCGTTCCTCCGATACAAATCAATTCAATGGAAATTACTAATCTTTCTCCTCATTTTCTAATTACAGGTGAAACTTCAAGGAAGTTCCGGAAAACTTCAAGATAGTTTTGGAAAGCTTTTGAAAACTTGACTTTTTCCAACGCTTGAAGGTTTCCAGAATTTCCTTGAAGTATTCCAAAACTTCCTTAAAGTTGTTCTTTGAAGTTTTCCAAACCAAGCTTTGAAGTTTTTGAAACTTCCTGTAAGTAACTTCTAGGAAGGTTTGGACAACTTCAAGGAAGTTTTGGACAACTTCAAGGAAGTTTTGGACAACTTCAAGGAAATTTTGGACAACCTCAAGAAAAATTAGGAAAATTTCAAGGAAGTTTTGAAAAACTTCAAGGAAATTTTAGAAAACTTCAAGGAAGTTTTGGAAAAAATCCAAGGAATCTTTTAAATACCTCAAGGAAAATTTGGAAAACTTCAAAGGAAGTGTTGGAAGACTTCAAGAAGCTTTGGAAAACTTCAAGGAAATTTTGGAAAACTTCAAGGAAGCTTTGGAAAACTTCAAGGAAGTTTTGGAAAACCTCAAGGAAGTTTTGGAAAACTTCAAGGAAGTTTTGGAAAACCTCAAGGAAGCTTCGGAAAACCTCAAAAAAGTTTTGGTGAACTTTAAGGAAGCTTTGGAAAAAATGCAAGGAAGTTCTGGAAAAACTAAAGCAAGTTCTAGAAAACTTCACGGAAGTTTGAGACAACTTACAAGGAAGTTTCGAAAATTTAAAGGATGTTTTGGAAAACTTCAAGAAAGCTTTTGAAAACTTGACTTTTTCCAACGCTTGAAGGTTTCCAAAATTTCCTTGAAGTTCTCCCAAACTTCCCTGAAGCCCTCCAAAACCAGCTTTGAAGTTTTAAAAACTTTCTTTGAAGTCTTCTCAAACCTCCTTGAAACTTTTTTGAAAATTCCTGTAAGTTACTTCTAGGATGTTTTGGAAAACTTCAAGGAAGTCTTGGACAACTTCAAAGAAATTTAGCAAAAATTTCAAGGAAGTTTTGGAAAACACACAAATCCAAGAAAGTTTTAAAAATTAAGGAAAAATCAAGGCAAGTTTTGGAAAATTTCATGAAACATTGAGAAAACTTTAGAGGAAGTTTGGAAAGTTTAAAGGAAGTTTTGGAAAACTGCAAGGAAGTTTTGGAAAACTTTGAAGGAAGTTTTACAAAACGTCAAGGAAAATCTGGAATACTGCAAGAAAGTAATGAAAATTTCAGGGAAGTTTTGGAGAGCTAGTCTTGGAAAACTGCAAGGAAGTTTTGGAAAACTTCATGAAGCTTATGAAAATTTCAAGGAAGTTTTGGAAAACTTAAAGGAAGTTTAGGAAAACTTCAAGGAAGCTTTGGAAAACTTCAAGGAAGTATTGGAAAAAAATCCAAGGAAGTTTAAGTGAACTTCAAGGATGTTTTGGAAAAAATCCAACGAAGTTTTGGATATTAGAGCAAGTTTTGGAAAATTTCATGGAAGTTTTGGAAAACTTTAAAGAAGTTTTGAAAATCTTAAAGAAAGTTTTGGAAAACTCCAAAGCTAGTTTGGAAAAATTAAAGGCAGTTATGTAAACTTCGAGAAAGTTAAGAAAACTTCAAGGATTTTTTGGAAAACTTCAAGGAAGTTTTAAAAAAGTCAAGGAAGTTTTGGAAAACTTCAAGGAAGTGTTGGAGAACTTCAAGGAACTTTTGGAAAGCTCTAAGGATTTTTTGGAAAACTTCAAGGAAGTTTTGAAAAATTCAACGAAGTGTTGGAAAAGTTCAATGCAGTATTGGAAAACTTCAAGGAACTTTTGGAAAATCTCAAAGTAGTTTTGGAAAACTTCAAAAAAGTTTTGGAAAACTTCAAAGAAGCTTTGGAAAACTTCAGAGAAGTCATGAAAACTTCAAAAAAGTTTTGAAAAACTTCAAAAAAACTTTTGAAAATTTAAAGAAAGTTTTGAAAATTTCAAAGGGAGTTTTGAAAAACTCCAAGGATGTTTTGGAAAACATCTAGGAAGTTTTGAAAAACTTCAAGGCACTTCTGGAAAAATTCAAAGAAGTTTTGAAAAATTTAAAGGAAGTTTGAAAAAACTTCAAAGGAAATTTTTAAAACTTCAAAGGAAATTTTGAAATCTTCAAGGAAGTTTTGGAAAAAATCCAAGAAGGTTTTGGAAAAGTCAATAGTTTTGAAAAATTTGAAGGAAGTTTGAGAAAACTTTAAAGGAAGTTTTGAAAACTTCAAAGGTAGTTTTGAAAACTCCAAGAATGTTTTGCAAAACTTCAAGGAAATTTTGGTAAACTTCAAGGAAGTTGTTGAAAAACTTCAGGTAGTTTTCCTCATAGAAGTTTAGGGAAACTTAAAATTAGTTTAGAAATACATGTGAAGTTTCAAAAACTTAAACGAATAATTGTAAAACTTAAAGATTTGGAAAAATTCAACAAACCAAATCCTGGAAAGTTGGAAATCTGGTCTGACTAATCTGCGCAACTCATACCTCTTGTAGTTGTTGCTCAACCGAACCACAGTTCCGGCAGGCACTTGGGTTTCATCGTTCGCAGGAAATGCTCTCGCCACATTTTCTCCAGTTCGCTCAGTCCACCGGGAGCTTGCTTGAAATACTCGACAACCTTTTCGCCGTGAGGCACAGTGGTCTTCGTTCGGAATGGCTACGTTGATGTTGGCATAGTGGTCCAACAATTCGGCAGTCAGTTCGGTGCCCTTCGGGAGCAGTTTTTGAATTTTCTTCCGTAAACCGCTTCAGGCGCTCCTCCGGAATCTTCGTGGAGCTGTGCACCAAGAGCTCGGTGCTGACCTTCGCTAGTCGGACATATTTTGCACGAGAATTTCCTTGGGATTTTCCTGGGTACTGTAGGGAGCCGTACACATGGACACCAAACTAAGACGCATGTTTTCGTCATGCATATTGCTGGTTAGGAGCATTTCTTTACGAAGATTCCCAAAAAGTAATTGGTTTGTCAGGCAATATGCAGCTGTGGTCGAGCAAGCCAAAGCTTCATCACTACCGAAGTGGTAAAGAAGGAAATATACCGTGAATAATGCCTAAAGAACCCATTGTTACCATTCCTATGCAGCCATAATGCTCCCTCGCTACTCTGGCGTCTTTTGACATCTTGTCACTACGCCAAAGATGTTTTGGAATGGTATTAAGCTAATGGAGTCCAAGTTGAACCGAAAGAGGCGAATCCACCTAACTGCCCGGAGTTGTGACCTACCGAGCGGTATTGAGCTCTCGTGAAGAGAGAACTCTCTTTATATAAAGAACAAGCTACAACTATAAAATAATGGAAAATCTTGGACAAACTGGTTGCAGAGAAGTCTGCACAGAACCTAATGGCTGGAATTTACTCAAAAAATTAAGTATCGGTTATTAGTTCTAAGATGACTAATAATGCACAATAAAATGATTAACAAATGCATCTTGGATTGAACAAACAGCAAATTTGTTTTATTCCAAATTGAATCGGTCCAGATTGTGTGGCGAACAACCCCTAACGCGTTCAAATTTACCACACCTCAAACGAACAATGAACTGGCGTAACCAAGGGGTGAGTCGCTGAGAACAGTGTGCCAGGCACGCCGTTGTAGAAAATTTTACACCATAACGGAACATATGTGGCACTCTGCGGCACACTTTTGACATTTGTACTTTTTGAAGATATAACCTAGCAGCCCTGGAAAATTGTTACGATGTAAGTTTTTGTGTGATTGTTTTGATTTGTATTTTTCGCTTCGCAACACAAAACACAAATTTAAAATCCGTGACATGATATCGCTTTGCAGCTCCAATTAAAGGCACATTTTTGGAGCAAATTGAAGATGATTTATCGATCCATCAACATCCATATTCGATTTGAAAAAGCAAAACCTCTACAGCCTGCTGCTGGCTCAGCTAACAATCGAGAAGATCCTCTCGATGAGGACATGACGACACGAGGACATGCGGAACATGGCGCAGAGAACTGATGTCCCTCCTGGATCCAGCCAATATCATGCGCAAAAAAGGTTTTAAGTATTTTCTCAATCCCACAACCGTCACATCGGCCACTGCCTGCCTGACCATGCAGAGAAATAAACACAACTACTCAGATATCATCACTTGTGATCGGTTAAATGATATTCCAAATGATTCGAGCGGAAAAGAGGCCATGCAAGAAGAAAGAATTAAAGAATATTATGATGGAATGTAGAAAATACGCATAACATTAAACGGTTACAATTAACCACTATTATAGTTTCCAAATTAATGTGCCATTTTGATTTGAATATATGTTAAGCCAGTTGAAGCGTTAAAGGGTGTTATAGCGTGAAGTTGCGTCTCATGCATTATTTTCGCAGGCGTACGAGAACGGCTGAGAAAGAGCATATATTAGTATTAAATATACAACAGTTTATAAGTATTCTCGCACTTACTTCCAGCGATAAGCATCTTGAATTCCATTCTTTATCCATCCTTCACTGAAAGTTGTTATCTCAACACAACAGTATCGATAACGTTATTTCCGCAACAAAAACATTGACCAAGACCCAAATCGCCAGCAAAAGTTTGGCAGAGCAAAACAAATCATTCACTTGGTTACCATGCGTAGCCAAAATAACGATTGGACTGTCAAATTACCGTGGCACACGGCACACATGGGCACCTATTGGCACCGCGATCGGAACATCAGGAACTCATCGTAACGTTGAAGCATACTAAAAAAATGGGCATGGGGATAGCACCGCACTGCAACGTGACCGATGTTGTTGTCTGGTATCAATAGGTTCAACACGCGGTTCGACGAGTTTGAACAAGTCTAAGATGAAATATCGGTGGAGACTGCGTGATCAACAGGTTTCTCAAGAAAACGCATGATGTGCGTAGAAATTTTGTAGGCGACATCTGATGAGGTTCTGTTGTTCTGTTATTCTGTTGTGACTCTCGTGATCATAACGGCTCAATCCGTAGACGTACCTGAAACCACAGATCAGTGCCACACGTATCCGATCAAAAGAGCTTGCTCTGAGACAGATATGGAGAACATAATCGAAAATGAAATGCGGCAGGATCAACGATTTGAACAATTTCAGTTTTATGTCAGTCAGCGCTGTTTAGGTACAACAATACAGCATGCGAATACTGTTGTGCTACTAGGCCATCCCACTGCAGATCACTTTGAAAGATGAATCCTAGATTGCTGGCATTTTCTGACCATTCGATAGTCTGACCGTCCATTACATTTCCAAGTGTGGGTAGAAAAAAAACCTCCACCTAAGCGACGTCGACTTGTGATGAACATTGCCGTACTCCTAGCTGGATTTACATAAAGCTCATTCCGTCACAACCAACATGGAACTCGTTGAAGATCATCATTTCCTATCCTCACTAAATCGCAAATAAGTCGACCAACGTATAGTTGCACATCATCAGCATAAATCTGAATGGAGCAGTACTTGAGCACCGTCGGTAGGTCATTGATACCTATGATAGCAAAAGAGTTAGGGGCCGAGAACTGAGCCTTGAAGAATTCTAGATGGTACTTCTGCACTGTTTGGCAACGTTCATCATAGACTACCGGCTGCCTTCTTCCATGAAGGTAAGATTCCATCTAGTGCACGGCAGAAGAAGAAAAGTTGAATTGTGGATTCAGCTTGTTCTGAAGTTTGCTATGGGGGATGGAATCAAAAGCCTTCGAAAAGTCTAAGAATAGCAGTATCTTCTTCTTCTTATTTAGCGTACCTTCCTTCATCATGAATGGAATTTTATCTGGTTCACAAACGGACGTTGTCTACTTGGACCTATCTGCTAGCTTCGATAGAATCAACCACGACATTGCTGTGGTAAAACTTGCATTCCGCACGGTTCTGAAATCTCATTGGCTGAGCTTTGTTGACGACCATAAAATCTACACTCGCGTGGATTCGCTACAAGACGCCTTCCAGTTGCAAGAAGATTTAGAGAGAGTACAAAGATAGTGCGAGATGAACTGCATGCTCTTGAGTCCGGAAAGTTTACCGTTGTCACTTTTTCTAGGAAGAACTCTCCTTTTATCTTCGGTTATTCCTTGGTTGGAATTCCTCTGCAATGAGACAACCAAGTAAAGGACCTTGGTGTGATACTCGACGATAAACTCACGTTCAAACCTCACATGTCGTATATCATAAAAGAAGCTTTCCGAAACCTCGGCTTCATTTTTCGTGTAACTAAAGAATTTCGAGACGTCTACTGCCTTGGAGCCTGCCTGTTAATTGGTGAGATCCACCTTGGAATATGCTTCGCCGGTCTGGAACCCTCATTTCCAAAATGGATTCGAACGTATTGAGTCAATTCAACGACGTTTCATCGGATGCACTCTTCGTACATTGCCTTGGAGGAACCCTTTCAATCTTTCGAGTTACGATAGTCGCTGCCTTTTGATTTATTTGGGCACTCTTGAAGCCGTGAAGGCTCGTAGCCGTATCTTACAATAAAACTCCCTCCTTAGAGTTCCACACAGGGGAACCGTCTACGGGATGAGCTCTGGTATGATTGCTTTGCAACGTGCCTTTAATTGTGAGTCGTCTGTTTTAGATTTTAATATGTCGCGAAACTATACAAAAAGGGCGGTTTTTGTTAGAGTAAAGATAGTTTTCTTTTCATTTGGACACCAAATTAGTCTGTTGATAATTAAATCAAATAAATAAATAACAGAGTTCAAAGCGACGGTTATGAAATCGAGGTAGTAGACGTTTTCGTGTATCTGGGCTCATTGGTGACGGCCGATAAAGACACCAGCAGAGAGATACAAAGGCGCATGATGGCTGGCAATTGTGTCTACTTTGGACTCCGAAGGACGCTAAGATTGAGCGAAGTTCGCCGAATTACATAGTTGATCATTTGCAAGACATTAATTAGACCGGCAGTTCTCTACGGCCACGAAACATGGACATTGCAAGTGGCGGGCCAACGCGCTCTTGGTGTCTTTGATCAGAAGGTGCTGCGTACGATCTACGGTGGAGTGATTGAAGACGGAACGTGCGGAAGGCGAATGATCCACGAATTGCATCAATTGCTGGGAGAACTTCCCATCGTACACATCATGAAAATCTGCCGACTACGTGGGCTGGGCGTGTCGTAACAATGTCGGACGGCAGCTCAGTTGAAATGATTTTCGAAACGAACCGGCGGGTACATGAAGAAGAGGCGCGCAACGAGCAAGGTGGCTCGATCAAGGAAGGCGACCAGCTGACACTCCGTAAACAGCGAGGCTGTCAAGGTATAGCCATGGACCGAATACAATTGAGACAACTTACACTGGATCATGGGAGCGCGGATGAAGACGTTGTAGACACGACTGAGTCGGAGGGCGTGAGGGCTTCCATGATGCTTAGTGGCGGACGTGTTCGTGAGATGGGTTCCGTGTCAGCTAGTGACAACGAAAATAATGTAGAATACCAGTGAAGGATGAGTTCTTATGTGTACTTGCCTGAAGTAGTGTGTTGGAAAAGCCCATCAACCGATGACAAAAGCAGGCCCGAAACGACTAGTGCAAGAAGCTACAATTGGATATTACCTTCGTCCCTGGTTCGGGACTTCCGTGAGGTTTTATTCTGTGCGTTTCAATAGCTGCAGGTTGGCAATTATAACGTAGGGGTTTATTAGAGTGTAATCTGCGGTGATTGCTGCACTATATTTTCCATCGGTGTGATAGTTGTTGGCGATAATTGCAATGAAGGCTTTCCGGAAATTGTCAGTGGAGTAGTGAGGCATACCGGAGCATCGGTAATTCAAGTTAATAGACCGATGGATGAAGTTAGACTGTGTCGTTTATTCTTAAGATTCTGTTAGGTAAACTTTTAGGCATGTGCAGAAGAATGTGGAAAGATGAACTTAAAACAAGCTGCTGTGGAATGTGGAAAGATAAACTTTAAACACACTGCTTTGCATATCGTTACATTACTCATGGATGATAATTTTCATTGTTACTCATGAATTTATCAGTTTGTCTGTTGTCTAATAAAGTGCACAATTCTACGTACCTAATTGGGCTCATTAGTTCATTGCACAAAACATTATGAAAGCATGTGAGGTAAACACAAATTTGTGCAGGTACAATCTAGAGTGCCGCTACCGCCTTGCCTGCATTTTCGCGCTTGTGTTTACGAGACGACAAGAGAGTGCAATCGTTAATGCCCAGAAGAGGCGAGCAAATTCGAAATATGAGATATGCGGCTTTGAGCGCACGTCAAAACAAGAGCAAACGGGAGTAGTTTCAGTTTCGATTATTTGTCCGAACAGGTAAGATGTTTTACCCCAATGACCGTTCAGATAGTTCTAGCAGACAGCATACAAAAGATACTACTAACAACTCAAAAACCTCACGAAACTATCTGTCAGGCCATTTACGGCTAACGTTCAAATCAAATACGGAATAACAACGGTTGAACACACGGCACATACTTTTATCGGTTCGTTTAGCTCGTAATTTGTTCTGGAGTGCCAAATGTACAGGAATGCGTGGGATCGGAGATTTCGGCGTCTAGTGCTGATGTCCAGAAGTCCAAGTAGAGCTGAGAAATACATGTGGCCTTGAAGAAGATCACCAACAAAGCAAGCTTTAGCAACGTCACGCCTCGCTTCCAGCAATGCAAGGTTCATAAGTTTACAGCGATCGGCATAACTAGGTAAATTGATGGGGTCTCAAGGAAGTCGTCGTTATGCGAAGTAGACAAACTTCTTCTGAATAGCTTCTATCCGTAAAGAATTGTTTTGGTAGTAGGGGGACCAAACCACTGCTGAATATTCCAGAATTGGGCGCACTATAGAGCAGTACAGCGCCTTAAGACAGTACACCTCACGGAATTTCTTAGCAAAACAGAACATAAAGTCCAACTGGTAGGAGGCTTTGGAAACAATGTACGAAACATGATCCTTAAATGACAGCTTGGAGTCTAACAGTACTCCTAAGTCCCTTACTGTTGTCTCACGCTTCAGCTCGGCACCAAATAGCGAATAGGCGTGCTGGAAAAGCGAGCGTTTAATGACACATTCAATGACATTCGATTTAAGTGGCACCAGGATCCGAGTACTTCCAGTTGTTGCTGTAAGAATATGGCATCTGTGGTCTTCTTTATCACAAAGTAGAGCTTGAGGTCGTCAGCATACGACAGTTTAAGGCATTTCAAGCTGTGATTTACGTCGTTCATGTAGAGTAAAATTAGGAAAGGTCCGAGATGGCTGCCTTGAGGGACACCGGAAGTGACAGGATATGGTGTTGAGATGAAGTCACCGATCTTCACGGACGTGTTCCGACCAATCAAATACGAGCGCAGCCAGATCAGCAACTCATCGATACCCATCCTAGTATACATCGTCAGTGCAATGTCATGGTTGATTTTGTCGAAAGCGTCTCCAGAGTATCGAGAACAACCAACTCGAAAAGCTTAGAGGTAGCACTCAACGCTGCAATTCCACGATAGTTTGAAACTGTTCGTTTGCATCCCTTTTTGTGAACAGGAAAAACAAACTAATCTTTCCAGCAGGACACGAAGCTGCTCACCAAATCCGGTTGCATCGTGATGGATGACGAAACATACGTCAAGGCCGACTTCCGTCAACTTCCTGGGCAAGAATATTTCGTTGCCAAGTCGAACTTCGATGTTCCGAAGGATGTTCGAAAGAAGAAACTATTGAAATTTGCAAAGAAGTTTCTAATCTGGCATGCGATTTGCGGATGTGGTGAAATAAGTGCTCCGCTTCATCACTTCCGGAACAATAAACGGTGCGATTTACACGGAAGAGTGCCTTAGAAGCGTCTCTGCCAGTTCATTAAGAAGCACAAAGGATCAACTCTGTTTTGGCCTGATCTAGCATCCTGTCACTACGCTCGAAACGTATTGGAGTGGTACCGAGCCAACGGAGTCAATTTTGTGACAAAGGATATGAACCCACCAAATTCACGGGAACTTCGTCCAATTGAAAAATTCTGGGCAATTATGAAAACGGAACTTCGCAAACATCCCAAAACTATAAAAACAGAGCTAGAATTGAAGAAAATTTGGGTAAAAACAACAAAAACACTGGGAAAATCGGTTGTACAAAATTTGATGGGTGGAGTGAAAAGGAAGGTGCGGGCATTCGGAATGGGAGACGAAATTGAATAAAACAAATAATGTAAATCAAAACTCATTAGTAGTTCTTCATTCCCTGAAAATTTCAAGAAAATCCGATAATCAGTTTAATTTTGATGAGTATAAATGTGTGTGCCATTTTTATCGAATACACCCTTTAGTTAGCTCCGTGCGGTATTTGCTGTGCTTCCTGAGTGCATACAATACAAGCAGGTTTAGGAGGTACTTGGCAGCGTTTCATTGGCTGGGACTGCTCGAGCTGGCATGCCAGCAGGATAACGAACAAGGTCGAGGCCGCTGGAGTAAGAACTGCTACTTTCACGTATCTTTGAAATTTAATGTGCTGTCTCGCAACAGCGTGTAAGCTGAACTCAAAAATATTTGAGCTGCACCTTATCCTGGTAATGTCCCACCTACCCTGAGGAGATTGACGTAGCTAATCAGTCATGAGATGAATAAAAAAATCTCCTTCATTGTTTTAGCTTGAACGTGTTTGTTTAATATAAAGTGTTTCTTCACGTTTTTTTGTTATACAAATTTGGTAAGCCTGCTTTTATGTACTTTACTTATTTGATTCATCTTGTAATCTTTAATGATAGCATTTGATTCAGCTATTTTCGAAATTAAGAATGGTCCGCTTTGAAAGGGATAAAATTTCTCCCGACTTTTATCTTATACCGCAATGCAAAGAAACACCGTCCAAATTCCCGACGAAGTATTTGATTTAGCAGGCCATATGTAGTTGTGGTCGATAATCTAGAAATTTTGTCTCTACCGGCCCTATCAATAAGGATGTGTACGAGAAAGAATGTCTACCGTTCATCAGCAGCCACGACTCTCCAGCTCTGTTTTTGCCTTATTCGGCTTCTTGTCACTGTTCAAAATCCGGCGTGGAATAGTATAAGGTACAAGATTTAAAGTACGTACCAAAAACAGCCAATCCACCAAACTATCCTGAACTTTGCCCAATAGAGAAGTACTGGGCTCCAGTTAAGCGGGATTTCTTCGAAACTATGAAGAAAGCGTAGGATACCCATGATTTTAGGAAAAGGTAGATAATCGTCAAGGCGGGAATATTTTCGGATACCGTACAGAACCTTATGGCGAGTGTACCAAAGAAAGTTCGAGAATTTCTCAAAAAGAAGGATCAACATCTCAATCAACTGTTTCTAATGTAGGTTTAACTCTATTATTGTAAAGTAAACAATCGATTTTGTTAATTTTTGTGTTAATTTTGTTTGCTGCTATTATTGTGGTGACCGAAATTTAACATGGACATGCTTTAGATATCCGAAAAAAACTTTTTATGGTAACGCATAATATAACGCATGAAACATTTTGTTACAATTTTGGGCTTTGGTTCAGTCGATGGTATCAAGAGGAATCAATAAATAACTATGGAAGCGCATATTGAACACTAACATCCCAAATAACGTTGCCAAAACCATCCAGCTTTATAAAGTTTTATTAAAGTTTTTTGAAAGCCACTAGAAATCAATTTGGTTTAATTATGGCCACAAGAGGTGACAATAGGTTTTATATTTTAGTCAGTTTTATGAAAACCTGCACAGCTTTTTTTTACAGCGATCATAAAATGCATTAAACGGCAAATTTGCATTAAAGAAAGTCACCAAATAGTTTTACAGTAGCCATTACGAAGATGAATTGGCTTTATGGCAAAACTTTGATTTCTTCCAATCGCCATATTGAAATATAAGAAATCAATGATATGCGAAAATACACAAAGTTTTAAATGTAATTTAAATGAACTATAGATAAGAAACCGGTTTCGGCATTCTTTAAGTTAACATTTTTGAATTCCATCAATTTTGATTAGTTATCGAATTTATTTATGTCAATTTTGTTTTTATTGTTGTAAACTTGCATTATATCTGAGGCGCATTAACTTTCGGCTCTTATCTTGCTAATATTTACCATAAAATTAAATGCGCATTTGATTTGGGGCATGATACGTCATAAAAACTCAATTTTTTTGGATATTTTGCTATGAAACAAAACTTCCCGCAACACTTAAACTTTTTTCTTCGATATTATTTACTGTTAAATGAATCAGAAGAGCAGGGAATCAAACAAAGCATAACAACAAAAAACAACCACGATATCACAGTGAAATTTGACAACTGTGGCCATTGCTGGTTTTGATGGCAGCCAAAAGGTTTTATGAAGGTTCTCAAGAGGTCATAACGTCTTTCACTAGACCATTTTAAAAATCTGTATTGTCTTGTAAAGGTTTTATCAATTTGTTTCTACAACCGTCTATAGAGTGAGCATATTTCGGCTTTAAAGATGCATAGAGTAGGTGTTGGTGGACAACACAGTTTTGAATGTAGTTTTATCAACAAATCCAGAAGGAGTGCTATACGGCTGGAAAACACATAAATTGTTACTTGGGATATTATACACTTAAATTAATAACCATGTTTTTGTCATTTGACAGTACTTTCAACTTGTCTAATACAATTGTGTTGCTTGGGTATTGAACACTAACTTGAGAACTTATAAAAAAAACTTGAAATGCCAAGTAAAAACAGATGTGTGACAAACTTTGATGAAGATCTATGAATTTGTCTAAGAAATAATAGAAAGTCGTTCATACACATACACACAGCCTTTCAGATATCCATAATAAATGTTCATGTTTCAGGGATTAAACAAAGGCAACCCAAATTTTTAATTTTTTATTCGTTTTTGCACTGCATTCTCCAGAAATTATATCAAATTATGATGTTCTCATGTCACTATTACAGAGCTAGCCAGAAAATAATAAAAAAAACCTCGTTTAAAGTCTCGCGGTTAACGAGCCTTAGACGCTGCTATGTCAATGAGCTGGCATTGAAAATTGCAAACGGTTCCTTTGGCATTAAATTGGCTTTCATTTCAGCTTACTTCGATTGGCCCTGTAGGCAATCCACAGTACCGACGTTCATCATGAACTAACTTCATTTCTTATTCATCCTTTTCGCTATTTTTTCCAGACGCACCCACATGTGCTCCCAACCAGCAACGGGTTTATGGCGTTGCCAAGCAGGAAAACGCCGAGATCAGGTGCATAGTCGATGCTAATCCTCCAGATGTGGAGTTCAAATGGACGTTTAATAATTCAGCAGAGAGTATCGATGTCCAGGCGAGCCATATATCAAGACTAGGTAATTAAGCCCACCATATCCAACTGTCAGCAAAGGCATCATCGCTGGTACGGTGGTCAGACTTTTCTTTTTTTGGTTCGTGAGCTTTACACCAACAAAATCCATTCCTGGGCGCCACAGTGCTGTGAAAAATATTGGACTCAGCTTACCCTACATATTGTGCAAATGGATGACTTTTGGTTTGCAGGATTTGCGGCGTGATGGAAGGATGATGTTTAAGAATAATACTCGCTTTAAGGAAAATGCTACTCAAAAATATAACCAACGGAAATTTAAAATAGCAGCCGTGCTCACACTCAAAGAATACTTCATCTACTTCAGGAGCTTAAGAATCTTTTGAAATTTTTATGGATTTAACCGAATCTAGTGTAGTTGTAGTATATTAGTGTGGTCGAGCAATAGCAAAGTCGATAAATTTAGAATGTTTTTACTATTTATTGCATTATATTTTTTTTGGAATTCAATTATGAGCGTCCTTCTGCAGAAGAACTCGATTCAAAATTTTAATCGAGTAAAACTACTGCATGATTGAGTTAGTTGCTAATTTAGAGGGGCTTTCAGTTACGATGCTATTTTAATTTGTTTATTGTTTTTCACTCACATTCACTTTGTTGATGAAAACTATCCTGTGTGCTGATTCATTCCGTGCATCATACGAGTACTTCATATGAAAGTTTATAGTTATGAGATAGTTTAGCATTATGCACAATTATAATTCCCATCTAAATTATGGTTTCCCACGGTTTAAACAATGCAGAATTCTGCTTTCCCTCTGCATCTGTATTCTAAGAAACATCATAGTTACCTTCACCGCCATCGCTGCAGCCGGAATGCAAGCAAACCTGAAATTATTCCATAGTCCTGACCACCGCACTGCTATGGTACCCACTGAATCAAAACTTTAGGTAACGAACGTCTGAATCCTCACTCTATGAGTCGTTTTTTCTGCTTCTTTATTTTCTCTCTCTCTTCAACGCGTGCAATGTTCATCGCTCTATGGCACACATGCATTCAATTCTTCGGAATGCCCACTGGACTTTTGCGTGGCGGCGTCGGAAATAAAGGAACCTCGTCGGTGGTCTCGTATACTCCGATGACTGAATTAGACTACGGTACGCTGCTCTGCGTGGCAACCAACCGGATCGGAAAGCAGAGGCAGCCCTGCGTGTTCCACATTATTGCTGCAGGTAGGTGCACTGACTTTGGTAGACCACTTTTTTCCGCTCTCCATTGTGATTTTCCAACCCTATGCGTCCGGAAAACTGCGAGAAGTACCACAATTTGTCTGGATTTATACAACAAAAGAATAATAAATTCCAGCCTGTAACAATGCGAGTGCTATCTTAGATTGTGCGTTGGAAATATTTTGGGAAAAATTGACAGCATGATGCTGCTGGAAAGAAACGATTACGGTTTATTGTGTTTTAATAGATCGGTCCAGAGAGAAGCAAAACAACACGTACTGAGCGATTGAATCGATTCAATTTGCAACAGCATCCACATATATTTTTTTATGAACTCATTTATTTGTACAAGCTCAAATTAATCAACTTTACAAAGCCAATAGTTCCTGTGAACATGTAGGTCCCCAACTCCCTTGAGAAAGAAAAATTCAAATTTAAAATTAATAATACTACATCTTTAGCCATCGGGTTTTGATGCGGTTTTGCGCCAATACGGTGACCGGCGACAAAAGATCCATCGAGCCGTATACTAATCAGGCATAGATATCTTTCCAACTTCGTAACTTATCATTCATAAGGCTTAGCGTAAAAGTTTGAATATACATATTCACTTCAGCCAACTGCATGTGAAAAATGAAATAAGCTTGTGTTTACGGTATGTCAATAAAAAAGATCCACTAGGGGTGATTCAAAAATGACGTCCATCAAATTTCATGTTTTTAAACCTCCCCCCGCTGTCACACTTTGTCACAAAATATGATTACCCCCCTTGGATGTCACACTTCTGAAAAAAAATATGCATATTGATTTTGTCGATTTCAATAATAACGTGTATTTTGGTTCAAATTGAATAGTTTACATAATTGCAAATATAAGATTCTTATCCACAGATAAATTGAGTGTGTTTTGATGGAACTAACTGGCAGAGATAAATCAAGATATTCACGTAACAGATGGACAAAACTTAACGTATGACATGTTTTCTTCTGCAAAAACGTATTTTTTGTAAATACTTTTTTAACTGCACTAATTTTAAGAAACATATCCAATTTTGAATTTTGAAATAATCTTAGTTGAAAAGTAGAAAGCAAAACTTGATGATTCTGATTCAGAAATGCTTTTCAATTACTAATTTCATTGCATATATTTTTACTCTCGATAAATATTAAAGGAGATTGCGATAGTTTTTGAAGATCTAAAAACAAAACTTTATTAAAATATGCTGATTCGTAGCTTTCTCTCTAGATCACATCGGTATGAGTGATTTAGATTAACATTTTAGTTGAGTTGATAACATTTTTAGTTTTTCCAAAAATACTTACAATAAAAACTCATAACTCGCGAACCACTCTAAAGGCACTTACATCTGAGATAACCCCGGGGTCTAATGTGGAAACCGGTTTTCCTCACTTTTGTGCATAAGTAACAGATTTTTTGAGCAAAGTTACCCCATAATCAGGCAAAATCTGGTTTAAACACCAATCGACTGATTGCGATTCAGCTCAGGTGAATAATTTATATTTGCAGTGCAAACTTTGTAATATAAATTGAGTTGCTTGAAAAGTGCTTGAAATTTTATAATCAATGAAAAAAGGTCTGAAGAGATATTTCACACAGCATTATTTCACGGTTCAGGAAAATTGTTCCGGAACAACCAGAAGAACATCGTTTGTATGGCTAGAAAATTCAAACCAACTTTTGCGATTGAAAATTTTGATATCGATATTGGATGTTTACCATTCTCGAGATGTGAAATACACATAATTTTTTCTTGTAGAGAAGATGCGCAACACACATCATGACTCGTAGAAAAAAGTTCTGAAAAATCATGAAATTACTCATAAGTCGAAAAAATTTGAAAAGTGAAAAAGAAATGGAATCATGAATATTCCAACAGAAATAATTGTTTTTGATTGCAACATTTGATTTTCAGAACGCACAATTTGAATGGGTGAGTTTTTTGTTTTTAAAATATATCGAAGATTTTCAGAGTTACCTTGAACAATCTGAAATTCCACTGAAATTCTCATACCGGAAGATCAATCAATAATCTCACCTTGACGCAGGTTTTCAAGAAATCAATATTTCAATTTTGTAGGCAATTTTGGTCTAGACGATGTTATTTTCGATTTTCCTGAGCCTAGAAACTTTTGTGTAAAAATTTGCCATTGCATAATTTTTCCAGCTTACTGAGATAATTTAAAGTACTTTCCACCACAAGAATGTTTTCCTAAGACAATCAGTTCTCGAATTAGTTTTAGCAACAGCTTTTTAGTTTTTTAGCAACAGCACGGTTAGCAAAATTGTAAAATTTTTCATAAAATTTCATTTTTATTTACTTTTTCAAAAATAAGAATATTCCTAACTGAAAAGTTTGTTCACGTACGTATTTATTTTTAACAATGCTGTTGTTGCTAAAGATGTTTATGTACTCCAAATTCTCATGGCATCCTCTCTGCCAGCTGACGCTCCATGCTGACCAAGATCGACCAACGTCCTCACCAACTAACGACTGTTCTAGAGTATAAAACACCTGATTTAAAAGGTCATTTTGAATATAATGAAATATTTCAACATGTTTTGGCTGCGTCCTTTTGTTTGTACATTTCTGAATAACAAAGCATAAAAAAGTGCTCAGTTTTATTATTTTTCCTATCAAAATGTGCGGTCCTACTCCAGAACAACGAAAAGTATCGTGCACAAATGGTGCGCTGTGAGCAGACTCTCCTTGAGAAAATTGGCCAAGGAAGAGAGGTGTAAACGTCGGAGCAGTACAGTCTGCGATTCGAAAAATATAGAGAGCAGTGTACGTTTGAAGATGCGCCGAAGAGTGGTCGGAAATCCGGTGCATATTGGTCGGATATCGATAAAAGGATCCAGGATGCATACAAGCGAAAACCAGCGACTTCAATTCGAGTATGTTGCGAAATAACTGGGGACCTCGTCCGAGTAACGTCATGCGTGCAAAGAAGACTTGGAGGCTAAAAACATACGGAAGCAGAAAAAACCCGAAACCAAAACAGGCCGCATCCGTGAACCACGGGCCCACAAAACTCTACGATTTGTTATTGTGTAGAAATTCTGGGATAATAATGGACGATGAAACGTCTGTGAAACTGAATTACAAAAAGCACTTCCCGGATACAATTCTATACTGTAAGCGAAGACAAAGACATCCCTAAAACGGAGAAGGCAGTTTTTACCGAAAAATTCAGTGATGAGAAGGGTATGGTTTGGCGAGCAATATCACCGAAAATTAGCAAAACATCTAGTCCGTACATCACAACGGAGACGATGAACACTCAGAAATACGGTCGGGAATGTCTCGGAAGCGATTATTGCCGATGATCAGAGCAGCACGAAGGTCAAGTAGTGTTTTGACTGATTTGGCATCATATCAGTATGCAAAGACACTTTAGAATGGTACAAAGGTCAAAATGTATGGTTGGTAGAAATACATGAATCCGCCGAACTGCCGGAGGCACGGCCACTCGAGACTTTTTGGGCTTTAGCCAAACAAAGCTTCGAAAAATTCATAAAATCAGCGGACACATCCAAACATTTAAAAAAAAGGCCAAAAAGTATGGTCAAAATGGTGGAAGTGCATGCAGAAGCAATGGGTCATGTTCGAGGAAAAGTTAGGGGTCTTGGCTATGATTAATTATTTGATCAAACGAGTAAAACCATATAAAACACAAATAAAATTATTAAAACTAAAAATACACAAGACTTTTTTGTTATTTTGACAATGTGCTTATACCTTCTGGAACGGTCTATATCAGGCCTATGACAAGGAGCACTTTTCACGTAGACAACATCTCAACAAGCTCAGCTGTCAAAATAATGTCAACATTGTAAGTTGTGTTTGTCGTAGCTCGTTTACGTTTTTGTCAGATTGTTGCTCGCTTTCGTTGTTTCACGTCATACAAAAACAGAAAGAGATTCCTTTCTGTGGTGTTTTACATCAAAACAAACAACCAAAAACAAATGATTAGACTTCTGTTTGACAGCTGACAGCAGGCCAAATCAATTTGGGCCAGGACATCCCTGTCTACTGTCAATCACGGCTATTGATATAGGCTTGTCGGTGGCCTGGTCTATATGCTTGGTTACTCTCTCTCGGGGCTGTTCTTTATCAGGCCGCATCCTGAGACACTTTGCCAAGAATGAGCGTTTGTTTCAAATTCTTCCTTAAGAATCTTCGTTCAGTTCAATCTGCTCTGTCTTTTGACGTTGCTGATTTGATTTCTCCTTCTCTAGGGCCATATTTGTCCTTTCTTGCAGTTGATCAGGTCAGACAGCGTCTTTTCTGTATACGAAAGCATGTCTTTTTCGCTATCGACATGAGCTAGAAATATCGGAATTAATAATATCAATTCTTTGGAAATTACATCTTATTTAGGACATGCAAAATAAGAACTTTTTTGTCAAATCGGAGGAGCTTGTGAAGAACTTCAGAAAGGTTGGAGTTCCTTCATCCATGGTGGTATTTTTTGGAACATTTTTTAACAATCCCTCCATTTGCAACAAGTCTGCTGGCTTAAAAAAACCTTCAGTGTATCTTTCGGTTTCGAAGATTCCGTTTTCACAGTGCTAATTATCGATTTGAAAAGATCTTCACAATAGGATTCGTTTTTATATCTCGCCAGTATTCACACACCACGGTTGGCTTGTTAATTTCGCAGCGGGTATGCACGACAAAATGCAGCGACCAGCGTTTGAATCAAATCAAGAAATTCAACTTAACCAAAGTGAACACAATAGAAGTTTTTCAACAAAATCAAACTCACACAACTAAGTAAAATGTGTATTTTCATTTACCGTACACTCAAACTTTTCGACGCCTTTGTTTTCGTATTAACGCTGATAAATTTAGATTACCAAATGCAAAATTGTTGGATGTCACATTTTTATAACATCCCCCCCCCCCCGTCACATATTGTCACAAATTCGATACCCCCCTCCCCCCTAAAGATTGGACGTCATTTTTGAATCACCCCCTAGAAAAAAAATACTTTCCGTGTACATCCACTTGGCTTACCCCTTGTTGATCATGCTTTTGACATTCCTTTATTTACATCCATCACAGATAATTGCTACAGTTGTGAGAAATAAGTGAGTTTAGCTCAAGTGACGAGTTTTTAAGAATCGATCATGGGAGGAAAGAAAATAACAGTCCAAGTTTATCGTGCGCGATTGCTAAAAAAACGAATCTCAACGCAAAGTTGCCGAAAAGTATGGTGTAAGCCGTGGTGCAGTGCAGAAAATAGTTTTAAAACACCAAAAGCTTGGAAGTGTCGCAGATCGAACGGGACGTGGACGCAATCGCAAGTCTGATCACCGCGAAGACACTAGAATCATCCGAGAAATTAAAAAGGATCCGTTTGTTACCATCCGTGCGCTCAGAGAAAAGCTAAGCCTCTCGATATCCGATCGTACAGTTCGGCGACGCATTGCTGAGCACGGTTTGAAAAGTCATTTTGCTCGGAAACGGCCGTTCATAAGTAGGGTGAATAAGGAGAAGCGATTGCGGTTTGCAAGAAACCATATCTAGGGTTTTTTTTTCATTAGGGCGTATCTACAATTGAGAGATTCTCTCCGGGCTCGCTCTTTTTCAGTCATTACAGCGCCATTATAAAACTTACGAGGCATTCTTTAGTACAGATCGAAACACAACAGTGCTGGCTAGCATACTCTACAAATAGAAGAATGAAAAACGTAAAAGTGATTGGTTTATGAATGAAAGAAACCCTAGATATAAATAAGCCACTGGAGTTCTGGAAACGGGTTGTTTGGTCAGACGAATCAAAGTTAAGCTGTTCAACAGAAAACGACGACTGCGAGTTTGGCGGAAAAGCGATGAAGGGCTGAAGGATAAACATCTACAAGGGACCATGAAGCACGGCGGTGGAAATATCATGGTCTGGGGCTGTTCCTCATGGTTTGGAGTGGTGAATCTGGCTCTAATCAGTGGTATTATGAGGGCAGAAGGGTATATAGATATTCTGAGCGAGAATATGGAAGAATCTTTGCTGAAAATGGGTGTGGAAGATAATTACATTTTTCAGCAAGACAACGACCCAAAGCATACGGCCAAGAAAACACAAGCTTTTTTCCGTGCCTGTCGGATTAAACCCTTGGAATGGCCTCCCTAAGGCCCGGAAATCTCTGGGCAATTTTTGACAATAGAGTCGAGGAATAAAAGTGATCGTTATTTTTGTACTGAAATGGTATACAGAAACATGCATTTTTTCTCAACAATAATACATTGATCAAAGGTGGATCTTTATTTTTGCCGGTCACTGTAGATCACAAAATATAATGCCCTGGTTATTTCGATAATGTCCGTAATTTTGAATTCCATGGTGGAAGTACTAGGATAAGTACCTGTCTAAGATGGTGGACAACATATTTTTAAATGTGAAACATGGCATGCTGCATATTCAAACCTCATGAATCAGCATAACTAGGTTATCAGAAGATATTTTGAGGACCATACTGACCACTTAAACAAGGCCCTGCGGGATCCAAGTTCCTCGGAAAAAGTGGCCATGTTCATTTTTTTTCCAAAACCTGGCTTGCGATATATCAAACTTCATGATTTTGCAAAACTCGATATTCGGAGAACATTCTGAGGATTGTTGACCATACCATAGGTCTTGCGGGATCCGAATTCCTCCGGAGAAATGGCCGTAATCAAATCTTCTCGAAAACCTGGCATGCGACTTATTAAATTTCATGACTTTGGAAAACTAGGTCTTCAGAGGACATTCTGAGGGTATCTGGTCATTCTGGCCAGTTGGAGTGGCCCTACAGGATCCGAATTCTTCCGGAAAAGTGCCCAAATTCAAATCGGCTCCGAAAGTTTTGCAAAGTCATGAAGTGGTTCAAGAGGGCGAATCTAACAATGAGAGATTCTCTCCTCTCTCGATCTCTTTCATTTATTACAGCGCCATTATAAAACTTTTGAGGGATTCTTTAGTATAGATAGAAAGGCAACAATTCTGGCTAGCATACTCTACAAATAGTAGAAATTTAAAACGTTAAACTGAATGGAATATGTGAAAGAGAAAACAATCAAAGAGAGTCGCTCAATTTCAGATTCACCATAATGAAAAAAACCCCTATCACGTAATATAAATTATAGTGTGAATGTGGTATTACTCTATATCACGTAATGTAGGTTGTAATGTAAACGGCGTTTAATTATATATGCTACGTGGTTTATGAACAGCCCCTTACCCCAATACTTCCGCCTTGGAATCCGAAATTATGGATATTTTCGGAATTACCAGTGCAGATTCACAAACAAGGATAGTTTTGTGATCAATTGATAATAACCGCATTGAAATCCAATGACTAACGATGGAGTATTAGTACATTTAAATTTGAATTCTTCTACTAAAGGAGCTATTCATAAACCACGTAAGCTTTTCTGGGAGGAGGGGGGTTTTGACCAAAGTCTGCACAACATACAAAATTTCAAAAAAAAAAAATGTAAAGAGAAAACTCTACGAGATGGAGGGGTGTCTGAGATTAAAAAAAAAATAAGTCTACGTGCTTTATGAACAGGCCCAAAATCAAGTAACAATTCAAATGCAAATTGGTTGTATTCATGTTTAATGGTAGTTTTATCAAAGCATTGTGGAGTTCATTTTGTTTTATCAGGGCATTTTCCAGGTTAAGGTGGTTTTAATTGATAAACGGTTCTTAAAAGTGATTAAAGAACACTTGAAGCAATCTCCATAAAACTACATCATTTGATGAAGTTTGCAGAAGCAGATAATTTCTCATCTCCATGCGAATCGCTAGGAGAGGACGGTAATTTATTGCTAGAACGGATAGACATGAAGAGAAAGTGTATTGATAGTTCCGTATTGAGCAACGGCAGGCTTTGAAGTTGAAAGATACAAGTTTGAAAACGAGTGGAGGAATTGAACGGCGGTATCCGAATCAGGCACATAACCCTTTGTCATACTATCCCATGCAGGGTAGGCAAGGGGGAGGAAATCCCCTTGACTAGTAAAAAGGTATGCAACCGATCGGGCTCTTATACTACCTATTGCTTTTTTCTAGTTCTAGCGATTTGTCCCTCTCCCAATAATGCCTAACACGGGTGATAAATTATCTCCCGCTGTTGGGTTTATTTTTAAGCATGCACTGCCTATTTCACACATCATATGTCAGTTTAATTCCACATATTTATTATTTTATAAGATACTTGATCGCCCTCTCAAGATAACGTTTCGCCACTTTCATAAAACCTGATAGAAGCTTTGGAAAAATTTAAGATGAATGTATCTTGGAAATGCTGCCATAAAACGCTTTAAGAACCATTTCGTTTAAAATAAGAGCACATACTCTTGAGAAAGAATGGAAAATAAACAAACTGTCACAATGGACGCCCATAGGTGGAAGAGATAAATAACTATTGGGTCCTTCTAACGGAAAATCAATAAAAACCTACGATGTTAAAATGTTACCTTAATGTCTCCAGAGTCGTGAATTTAAGTTCCCAATAGGCTACATAATATTTATACTCGTTGCATGTAAAACTGGTACATCATATCAGTGAAAAATGATTTTTCTCTTAATCTAAACATTAAATCTAAAGTCGAAAGTAGTGCGCTGGAATCGCTCAGTGATCCACTACACAGAGCACTTCTTCGGAAGTTATTGAGTATGGTAAGTATGGATCAAGAGAAAAAGCGTTTTTCGCTCAACTGATGTTTTTTTTATATTATTAATCATTTATTTGTACAGGCTCAATCGAATCAACTTTACAGAGCCAAATTTTCATATTTTCATACATCATTTATCTTATAACTAAAGTTAGGGGGAAAGAACCGATTACTCGCGGCAGTCTCGAGGTTAATAGGAATTACAAATTACGGATGAGAAGGAGGGTGGGAGTTTAAAGTATGGTTTACATTACAAATTAAATTTAAATTCAAAATTATCTAAACACTTATAACTAAACAATTTATGGTTTTTATTTGAAATTTTTTTTAAAAAGAAAAAAACACACACACATACATAGATAAGAAAATAATTAAAGTAAACATACAGGTTAAACTAACTACAATCTTTGGCTAATGTTAGTCAAAAACACATTAATGAGTTTCATGTACTCCAGGTCACGTACAGCCAAAATATCTCGAATTGGCATATTGAGTTGTCTACCTCGTGCTCGAAGGGAACCATAAAGCTCAGATCTGACTCCACGATGCTCATCGCAAGATCAAATAACGTGATCTGCGTCCTGATAACCCCGTCCACACTCACAGAGATTGCTGGCACTCAGCCCAACCCGGTATAAATGAGCGTTCAAAGAATAATGATTAGACATGAGGCGAGACATCACACGAATGAAGTCACGACCCACATCCATCCCCCTAAGGCCTAAACTAAGATTTCTTCGACACCTTTGGGATGATAGAATGTTGCCATCGCCCCAGATCTCGTTTACTCCATTTATACTGCCAGCTGACGAGTGACTGTTGACGAAAAATAGGAAAAAATTCGTTGAAGGCAATTTGTCGATCACAAATATCGTCTTCCATAGCGCCCACCTTTGCAAGCAAGTCCGCTTTCTCATTGCTCGGAATAGAACATTGAGATTGGACCCATACAAAGGTGATGATAAAATAACGCGAAGATAAAGCACTTAGAAGCTCCTGTATTTTCATGAGAAAATACGAGGAGTGCTTTACCGGCCTCAACGGACCGTGAACTAGTTCACGTTTTCATGATTTTTACCCAAAAACGTGAACAAGTTCCCGATTACGTGATTGAGTTCGCAGTGTATTTTTGCTTGTTCACGAATTCATGACTGCAGTTCACGGATTCCGGCACGGATTTTTCCGTGTAGCGTCTACGAACAGCAATCACGTTGACACCAACCTCAGTCACCACTGGTTGGTGGTTGGAGTTGAGCTCGTTGTGCGTCACCGGCTTCGAAAATGTGATGTTCGTCAGGAAAAGCCCAGCGTGGACGGATTTCCAACCGGAGAGATGAATGTTGGTTCATCCGGAAACTGCACCGTGTAGAGACCATGCTGGGAGTGGTCGAACAACAACCAGCCGTTCTGGTTTTGTTGATAATTCTTCCATGCCTCTTGGCACACGTTCAGGTCCCCTCTGATGACGAAACGAGAGCAAGTGGTGGCGGTTAGGTCGTTCGTGAACTTTATTGACGCCTCGTTGCTGGTAGCACACCGTCGAGGGCAGTAAACAGCGCTAAACCGGATACTTCCTGTCGAAGCTCCCACATCTACACCAAAGGTCTCGATAACGGATGTCAGGATATGCGGCACAATGTGGTACTTAATCCCTTTTTTCAAGATGATTGCTACACCACCCCTTGGAGCTGTTGCGTTTAAGACGGATGGTCTGAAATCATAAATGCACCTAATGTACATAAAGGGAATACTGGATTTGGCAGAAAATATTGGGATATTTCATGTAAATTTAAGTCAGATAACGCCTGAATCTAGCCTGTTGTATGAAAGATTAGCAAACATTGTTGTTTACGCCTCCTTGGGTTTGAAATTAAACGAGGGGAAATTTTACGCGCCTGTTAAAATTCATTTTATCTGTGTGGTTGATAATGACTGAAATGTTTGAGCTACTTACAATAATTGACCAAAGGCAATCAATTATTAACGTACTGCTTCGATAATTTTCAAATATATTTGAATCGACAAAAGTAACTGAGACTGCAATACATCCATGTTTAGCTAAATTAAAAGATTCACACAACTCTCACAGATGTTTGCAGCATGCGTCCCATTTGTAGCGTTCATGCATTTACTTCGCGGTACCTCTTTAACAAAATGATGCTCAAGAACTAAAGTTTCAATTAGCATTGTGAGCCCAAAACTTCTCAGTGTCTAAATTTAAATTGAAACCCAAAAGCCTCAAAACCAAATAATCGCTAAACAACTAATTCGCAAAACAACCACTCTAGCAAGAAAACTAGGAAATCGTACGTTAGATATTTCAACCACACATGAAGTATGTTTCAGTGTACTGAGGGGAGGGACTCCCGACGAGGAAAACATCTGCAAGGACCAGTCCGAAGTGGAAAACTTTTTTCTGATTAATATTTAATTTGTTCCTATCGCTAACGACGCCATCGTTTTGCCTCCTCGCTGCAATCCAACACGAGCGGAGCATTTCATTTGCACTAAAGGGTGATACGGTCAAAATTTGGTCAAGGGAAAACGCGTGTAAATCGGTGAAATCGTTTATTTAAAAAATCAAATTAAATTTCTTTTTCAAGTTCAATTAGTATAAAATTCAGGAAAAATATTCAGTTAGGCTTCCGCTTTTCCAAATCCGAATTGCCGGGCCTTACGCTTGTCCCCTGCCATCAGATTTTGTACAGCCACCTTGTCCACCTTCATCGCCGCAGAAAGCCAGTTTGCCTTGAACTGCTGCTCGTCCTTAGCAGTTTTTGGTCTTCTTTAGGTTCCGCTTGACAATAGCCCAGTATTTCTCAATTGGGCGGAGCTCTGGCGTGTTGGGAGGTTCTTGTCGCTTGGGAACCACCTGCACGTTGTTGGCGGCGTACCACTCCATGGCCTTTTTACCGTAATGGCAAGATGCCAAATCCGGCCAAAACAGTACGGAACAACCGTGTTTCTTCAGGAAAGGCAGCAGACGTTTATTCAAACACTCTTTCACGTAAATTTCTTGGTTGACAGTCCCGGAAGCTATGAAAATGCTGCTTTTCCAGCCACAGGTCCAGATGGCTTGCCAAACCAGATATTTCTTTGCGACCTGTGACGGTTTCGTGTGCTTGAAAATATCTGCTACCTTTCTCCTTCCTTTTGCCGTTTAAAACTCCTGTCCCGGAAGCTGCTTGTAGTCGGCTTTGACGTAGGTTTCGTCGTCCATTACCACGCAGTCAAACCTCGTCAGCATTGTCGTGTACAGCCTCCGGGATCGCGCTTGGCCGTCGTATTTTGTTTATCATCGCGATTTGGAGTCACTACCTTCTTGTAAGTCGATAGTCCGGCTCGTTTTTTGGCTCGATGCACGGTTGTAGACGATACACCCAGCTTATTTGCGGCATCTCGGAGAGATAGGTTAGGGTTTCGCTTGAAACTACCGGCAACTCTCTTTGTCGTCTCAGCGGCTTCCGGTTTTCGATTTCCCCCGATCCAGACTTCCTGGCTGTCGACAAACGTTCCCCAAACACTTTAATTACATTTGTAACGGTTGATTTGGCAACTTTTAGCGATTTTGCCAACTTTGCGTGCGAGTAGCTCGGATTTTCGCGATGCGCGAGCAAAATTTTGATACGCTGCTCTTCTTGCTTGGACGGCATTTTGACAACTGAAGAGTGAATTCCAAAATCAAAATAGGAGCAACATTCTACACACACACACTTCAAAATGAGGGGTGTTCAGGTTTTAAATGCAAAATTGAAAGAAATACGTCAAGTTGATATTGACCAAATTTTGACCGTATCGCCCTTTAG
>JASCZW010002267.1:0-13888 GCA_034211315.2 Aedes japonicus | reverse complement strand
TCTTTTCTCTACAAAACGGATATTCATATCATCCACGCAGAAAATATACCGTCATAACGACATATTCCAGGTAAATCCAAACATAAAATTTATTTATTTTGGCCGCAAACATAAACTTGCGTTCTTTCAAACATATTCTATGTGTAAAACCAAGTAACATCGATGTTTGAAATTAAAATCATATTATGTTTATTTTCAACATATTGATGATGCGAATAAATGTACAAATTTTGGATTCTGCTGGTTGCGTTCTAAATTTATTTTATTTTTTCTACGAATCTTGGCTATCTTAGTCCTGAATTGAGCTTAAATGCTAACAGGTTCCAGATTAAAGAAGTTTGCTCAGAGATTCACTACTGGAATCGAGAAAATAACCTACCAATAAACGTGATGATTGGCTCATGTTGCGAGCGTCGAAACGTTGTCTCGACCTCACGTTCTGGAGAAGGAAGTACACACTCAAAATGACCTACCCGATGAATGCATTGTTGAAACTGACTAGCCTTGAAATTGATTCAAAAACAGTTATTTTCGTACGAAACATGCATTCTAACGGGTGGCAACTAAAATTTTGGAATTTCTTTCTCAAGCTGTCAAAAAAAGACAATCATAGTTGAAGAAGATCTGATTTATTCAAATAAAAGATACATTGTCCATTGTTGAAAAAAATAAGTGAACATTTGTAAACGGTCCGTAATCGGATGTTCGGCGAAGCTTCCGTTTGATGTCGGAACAGGAGCGTTGTACGGCCTCTATGTCAACTTTGCGAATGCATCTCTTGATTCTACCAATCAACTGTTTGCAATTCGTGGCTCTCCAGTTATTTTTGTACACCAAGGAACTCAAAACCCCGAAGAAATCTTCGATTGGGCGACACTGAGGCAGATTTGTCGGGTTGTGGTTTTTGGGTACAAATGGGATCGAATGGGTATTCAGGAACGATTGTGTTTTTATGGCGTAATGCGATGACGCTTTATCCGGCCAAAACACGTATTGTCCATCAGCATGATGTTTTTGTAGAAACGGGATCAAAATTTTCTTCAAACATTCGTTCTGGTACACATCTTGATTGATTGCCAAACAGAGGGCTTGAACCATGGCTTAGAAATGCCTTTCTCGGAAATGGCAATGTACAGCATCACTTTCTGTTCAAACTTATGTTTAAACTTATATTTTATGTTCGGAGGTGTAGTAGAACTATTCGTTGAATAGTATCGATCGTTTCCGGGAATCTGCGTCTTCGAAAGAGGGAAGTAGCTTTCGTCGTCCAAAACAAAACTTTTTCCGGAATAATGTTTAATCAACCAACGGCATTGGGATTTCAGTGTTGAAATCTATGCTTCAGTGTATTCCGGGGCTCGTGTTTTCTTTCGGCACTTTATTCCGACTTTTTTTCAATGTTTTGCAGATGTACTGGTGAGAACAGTTGAACTTTTTTGCGGCATCCCGTTGGCCCAGTGAATCCTTGTTGTTGAAGGCACGAGAAAGAGAACGAAGTCCTTTTGCGTCCATAATTTTGGCTGGTCTTCCACTACCTTGCTTGCGAGCAGTTGTTGGGGATCTTAGGATATGGTAAACAGTTGAAGTCGCAACATTTTCGCTTTTAAAATGTTGTACCGTATACGTTTTGCCTAGATTTCTGTGCAGTTCGTAGAACTGTACAACGCGCTCGCGAAATACTTCTTGTTTCGACGGCATTTTGAGCAAAACTGAGCAAGCATAAACAAAACAGAAAATACTAGCAAAAAGAGGAGAGAAAGAGCTAACGCATACACACTCTTATTTCTCTCTGAGCTCGTTTGTTGTTGAGCATAGAGGCCTCGAAAAAATTCCAAAATTTTAATTGTCACCCGTTATTTACTTTAAATAATTCTTCACCCCGATCATTTTCAGAATCCATTTCGGCGCCAAGTAAGCTCAAGCCCTCATGGCATGAATGAAGTTTTTGTATTTGTTTTGCAAAAGTAAGTTTTATTGCAATAGTAAACTTATCTGAGTCATAAAATCCGTGCTAGTTTGTATACTTTCAATACATACCTTGTAGGTTTACGCTTACAATTCAAAACTTGCGACGAAAATATATAGGTGGAACTACAGTGGCAAAAGTACCTAATATTGAGTACAATTCATCCAGGTCGAAGCGATTTTCATTCTTCGTGTCATTGAATCAGAAAAGAGTCCTGATTTGGCCACCATATTTAAAGATAGATTTTATCATTTTCCAAAGCAAATGAGCATCTATACATCTAAAGACTGTCTACGTTAAATTTCGGACACAAAATAGTAGTAGCAAAACAAAATTTACACATTGTTTACAAAAACGGATTGTTTATTTCACAAAAATAGATTTATATCTACGTAAGAAACAGTTGATTAAGATGTTAATCCTTCTTTCTGTTAAATTCTTCAACTTTCTGTGGTACACCTGTGATCAGGTTCCATACGGTATCCTCGAATATGCCTGCCATGACGATTCTCCATCTTCTCTTAAAATCATCGGTGCTATTTGCTTTCTTCTAAGTTTCGCAGAATTTCCGCTTAACTAGTGCCCAGTACTTCTGTATTGGGCAAAGTTCTGGATAGTTTGATGGAATAGCTGTTTTTGGCATGTATTTGACTTCTTGTATCCGTTAAATAATTCAAAATCTACACAGAAATAAAAGTGTCCAAAATTACCGTTGACAGGCTTTAGTTTTCACCAAAAATAATTTGCGTTGCATTTGATGTCAAGATCACGTAATGTAGGTTGCAATGTGAGCGGGGTTCAATGCTACAGGCTAAAATTACTGTCTCTAATTATCTTTTCGAGAGGAAAAAAGAGATAAAATGAGAAAGTAATTTTAGCGTGTTGGTTGTGTTTTTCGTTTTTTACAACATCGATAGAACGAATGCATGGTACCAACTCAATAGTAAGTTTATGATGTCAACCATTGAGTATTTTAATTTATACGTGAATGAAATGATAATTGATAGTTAACTTGCTCCCATTTGAAAAACATTTAGAAGAGGGTTTTAGTTAAATACGGTTGTGATACCTATCAGCAATACTATGGCGCATGTGAGACAAAGTACATTAAGAGGTCTGAGAAGACGTCAACTTGCTTTGGAAAACATTCAAAGAAGATAAACTGAACTTGATATCTAATGTAAAAACAAAAATAGCCGCACATGCTTTGACTGTGGACTGCATTTTGCGGCAAAGTGAACGCAGATCAACGCAAAAGCATTCACAAGGCAGATATGTTGTCGAAGAAAATAAGACCACTCAAGATTCTGCAGCAACGCCAGGAAGAAATTTTTTGTGAGGTCGACGAGAATGGAGCTACGGTTGTTCTATGGATAGAATCACGTTTTGTCAAGTGCGATGTCAAGTCCAATGATTTCGATGAAACAATTCCAACAGAACTTCCGCTGGTGAACTTCAATGATTGGTTCAAGCAGCCATGGTGTGGTCATCTTTAGCATTTGCATAATTGTTTGATGTAATTTTTTATTTATTCAATTTTTATGAAACAACGCAGGTAAATAATAAGCATTAATATATGCAGTAAATCAACCCTAAATTTGCATTTTAGATGATACAAGCATTATATCAGCATCTTGAATACTATTCGTTGTAAAGTTGGATTTCAAATGCTATTTAAATGCTTGTAGCCTGTAATAAGCATTTCAAATGCAAAATAGTATTAATGAAGCATTATTATAGCATTGCAGCATTGCAGTGTTGGAAGCTGCCGTATATTGGGCCAAAAGTGGCATTTATGTTGCATTTAAGGCGACTTAGTTGCTTGATAGGCTGCCGTAAAGGCGCTATGGAATTGCTTCTTGGTTACCTGAGAAAATAAAAAATGAATAACTGAACAACCTGATTGTTTGAGTTTTATTTCATAAAGCGATCCTCCGCCACAGCTACATATTGTAGAACATTTTCCATAAATTAAAAAAAATGCATTTGATAAAAAGTGTACGTAGACTTTAAGGGGGGGGGGGTGGTTGTTGAAAAAGGCTACTAAAGTCTACGATGGGGGAGGGGGGGTTTGAAAGTGTGAAATTTTGGTCTACGTGGTATATGAACAGTCTTTTGTGAGGACCAGAGGTCTATCACACCTTCCTTCGAATTTGTCAACTCACCATTTGAAGCCTTCATAACAGTATGTCATGTCGGCTCAAACCTGCACGATAGTAAAAAAATACCCTGGCACCGAAATCCTCTTCATCGTAAAATTACTGTGCAGGTTCAGAAAACTCATTCCTATGCGCCCAGCAAAATCTAGCCATGGTTTATTAGCCTACATTTTTTTATTTGTCAATATAAAGATGTCACCAATACCGCTAACGCAATGTCATTGTGTGTGTGTGTGAACATTTTTACATACGGTGTGCTGTCACGAAAGAATTGTTTTGAAAATGGAGTCGACAGAACAACAAGTGCGTGGAAAATGATGCACAAAAGAGTGGAACATCCGTCCATGTCGCATCATGTCATAGCAAAGTCATTCGAAGTCGGAAATCAGGATCTGCCGGAAAGCGGAACGAAAACTTCAAACCCCAGCGAGATGCAGTGTTCCGGCTGATAAAGCAAACCCCGAACCTTTCGATCCGAGATGTGGCTGAAAAGGTCGAAACATCGTATTCTGTCGTTCAAAACGTCAAGAAAGCGGCAGGATATAGGCTGCTCAAGGTAATAAAAACCCCAAACAGGAATGAGAGGCAGGAAACCAGTTTGAAAACAAGAGTGCGTAAGCTGTACGACAAATTACTGACAAAATTTGACTGCGTGATGAAACAAACGTCAAAGCAGACTTCAAGCAGCTTCCTGGTCTTGAGTTTTATACCGCATTACAACATGACAAGGTAAATCAATTCAAGACCAAAAAATTGTCGAAGTTTTCTAAAAAGTACATGGTTTGGCAGGCTATTTGTAGTTGTGGTTCGAAGAGCAAAATCCTCATTAGTACAGGTACGATTAACAAACAAATTTACGTCAACAAGTGTCTGCCCAAACCAATGACGTTTAAATGAGGTCCGGCCCAACAAGCTTGTTTAAGGAGAAAATATATAGTAAACATAAGCAAGTGTTGACGTCACATTACCATAACATTTCTACAACGTGTATGAAATTAATGTAAATGGTCAATTTGTAACGTTTGTTGAGTTTATTGATCAATCCAACTGATTCTAAAGCTTATCTTAGCTTAACCCGTTTCTTTCTCAGAAAGATTTTCGATGTGTTGAAATTCAAAATTATGTTCTTTTTTTTGTAGAATAAAAAAAATACCATACACTGCTCCGCCCTATTCTATGTAGTACTTACAATTGTTAGAATAAACAAAAAGGTTTCGATCTCTTGGTAGTTCTAACATGCATAAAAAAACACACACAACAACAACCACTTCTTCTACTTCCTCCTTCAGAAGTTCGTGCAATTTGACGGAAAGTTTATCTTTGGTTGTGCCGTAGTTTGTTATGGAACATTTTTTCACTGAATCCTAGAGAGTTTGAGCGGTTTAGTGAAATACCTGTAACTAGGAATCAGAAGACAAATTAGTATTTTCCATTTAATTCCAACTACCTTTGCTTATCTTGACAGATACGCATATTTCGTCTACAATGTACAGACTGTTTCAGTGTCTCGTACTAATAAGTTGAGTTATTAGTACGAGACACTGAAGCAGGACGTACATACGCTACATTGTAGACGAATTAAGCAAAGGTAGTTGGATTAAATGGAAAATACTAATTTTTCTTCTGATTTTTTCACTGCTCATCGAACCATTTCTCTAAAAACTAAGGAGAAAAGCGGACAAATTATTGAGATAAACAGATGTTGATCACTTCCTTTAGGGAAACAGAATATTTACCAAGAGACTGACGTCACCACCTCGATGGTCGTTGATGATTTTCTATGCAATACATAAACATTACCATACGACACTGAATACCACTAAAAGTCTAATCATTTCTCTAATACATGCAAGCTCCTTGGGCCGGACCTGGTATAAACGTCATTGTGCACATACGGCTAATGCCATTCATCGAAAAGCACCGGAATTTTGTGTTGTTTTGGCCTGATTTAGCATCTAGCCATTATGGTATAGCGTCTCCGGAGTGGTATGCAGTAAACAACCGAAACAACATTGCACAAATGACTAGGTAATCCTTCGAACAGCCCAGAACTTCGTCCAATTGGAAGATATTGGGCCATTGTGAATTTCTCGAAACTCTCAGTACCATTACGGAAAGTATCATCTTCAATATGTTAGGGAAATGTTATTCCTTGTGTTTGTGGCCTTGGTTTGCATGAAAGTACTATGGGTTTCGAAAATTTAACGCTTCAATCTTACTTCCCCTTTTTGTTTACAAAATCGGATTCGTCTGTTTGAAAAAGTAGTCGAGTATTGTTCCCTTTGTTTTGTTGAAAGGAGATTCTTCATACCCCCATGAATTCGTATTAGTGATGTTGCCTGTCGAACCACCCAACCATTTTTTGACCCTTACAATGACATAATGAGGACAATCAGTGGTTATTGAAGCTTGGTCAAGTAAAACAGACAGGTGAGCCCATTGCTATCGGACTTAATTTCCGTGCCACAATGAGTGGATGTACTACCACATACATATTATATCATATCAAATACTTCTATGCGTTACGTTAATTCTATGTACCAAGCCGATGTTCTCCAGAACAATAATAAAGTAAATTCACGTCAGTCGAAAAAGTAGATACTTAAATGCAAATAAACAAGAAATTAATTAACTAGCCAAGTGGAAAGGCAGAAAAGCCGCTTGTCGAACGATGGCTTTCGTGTACTCCGATGGCGGGAAAGAATGATGGTCTCTTTGTGTTTTGGGCTTGTCTCCATGAAAATTATTCCAACCGAAACAATGTGCTGTTTTGAAACGACTGACTCGCTTCATAAGATGATTACTCTAAAGGGAATGCTCTTAATATAATAATTACCTACCGCAGAATCCACCTGGTGATTCTATGGATGTCAGTTTTGAATCATAGCAAGTATTTCCTTTCAACAACTTAGTGAATTGAGTATGCATAACGTAATTATAAGACATCATCTTCTATTTGGGTCAATTTTAATCGTTTACAGTTATTAAATGGTAATTCATGATAGATTCTAAGTGATATGATTTGATGTGATAGAAAACCACCACCAGTGCAGGACTTGCTATGATGTACAGTTCCTCCTAAGGGCAAGATCCAACTGTACATACTTGTAAACCTCACTAGTCCGTTGTATGAAAGGCCAAAACCGGGAGTTTGGACCTGTAGGCAGAAGCACTTACACGAAACCAACGGAGAGAATAGAGAATCTCCTTCCAACGAAACGCTCTTATTACAGGAAATGAACAGTAAGCAATACACAAAAGAATTTCCGTCTGGTGGTTTGTTAAAAATATGGTTAGCAAACTCTCTGTAGACTATCGGAAGATAATTAGTCCTTCGGTGATCTCGATCTAACGATTTCCATCATGGAAGACATAATTGTGATCCATGACTTGGGCCAGATAACCACGAATCCCCCATCCAGCCTACACTTCGTCTGGAACCACGTGTTCTTTGTTATTGAATGTATGTATGCAATTTACGTAATAGAATTTAATATATGTATTTACACAATTTATTTGACATCTACTTGGTTGTTACTGCAAAACAAAAATTATATATCCATTAATATCAATAATACCACTATACACATATATTTAAACTAAATCCCATACTACGTTTAATCAAATGTAAGGAACTCACTTTCCTATTGTAGGTTAACAACATTGTCCAGACTACGCCAATCAGCTCCTTCATGCTGAAATGCTGAAAAAATGTATAGATGACTACAGTAGAAAAACTGACAGAGAACCCCTACTGAGCCCTTGCGGCACGTCAAGCCGGCCAGTTCAGCACAAGTGGTTTATGATAGTCAAATTCTTAGCTACAAAATTTTACAACTGATTAACGTCAGCATTTCAAAAATCTATCAAGAAATAATTGTGTTATTACCGTCCAAAAGGTTTCAATTTTTCGGGATGGTTGTTATTTTTCAAATTTTTTAGTTAACACCTTACCTATGTAGTAAGAGTAGTTGAGGTCAAAAATTAATGATCGTTGTTTATTCTTTTGAATTTTTCATAAGTTGAAATTCACAATCAACCTTTAATTCCAGATCACACCACTGCGCTTCGAGAGCTCGGGTATTCAGTTATGATGATACACATGAACTTGAACAGCCATAAAACCATTATGGAGTAACCAATCCCACCCGAGCTTTTTAGAAAATTAATTTCAATTGAAGGGTGCTTGATAACGCACAGGAAAACAGTAATCTGTCAGAAACGACTCACGTATTGACTTTGTGGTAACGAAATTCAAATTGAAGCGCAGTAGTCGATGCATTGTTTACCTCCACTCGGTGTGGATTTACAAGTTTCAAATAAATTTTCAAATTCATTGGGATATAATGCTGAATGTGGTGCAAGTTTCGATGGGTGGGGTGAGTTTTCGAATGAAGCTAAAATCATACCATAGCTACAGGCCTTCATTATTCGATGGCTGTGATTTGGTGACCTACTTATTTCATGATCAGATAGCTAATGTCGATGTGAAAATTGGGTTATAGAATGTAATGTCAGCTAAGCCTCTTGATTTGGCCTTTGTATAAAATGTAATTTAGAAATAATCGACAAAGCCATGGGAACATCGACTATTTTTCTAAGAAATTGCGAACCTATTTAACGCTTTTAAATCAATATAATTTGTGAGCATCGGTGCTCAGAGAATGACTTGTTGTATTTGTATTTTCTCTTTCTCTTCTGCGATTCTTCACTCGCATGAATGAAGTAGATTTCAATGTATTCGATGGCACGTCGATTCACAGTTTGGCAACGATGCAAAAGAAAAATGTGAAACGATGTAATCGAAGCGATGAGATCGAATTCACGCAATCAAAGTGTTATGTAACATAACGATTGCAAATATGCATGAGACCTTCTAGAGCACAGTTCTAGTTGTCCTGTACGTCCTGGTATCTTAACCAAAGTAATTCAGTAATTAGTTGCCCATCTTCTGGTTGCATCAGACTTGTGCACCAGCTGGAACTTCGGGAGACCTGGAAAAACGGTGAAAGTGATACATTCATGATAAATTCTAACCTATAAAACCATCATTTGGATACATTTACTCTTGGGACCTGTAAACTAATCCTTCGGATTATCACAAAGCCTTCCTGATGATCTGAAACATCCGTAAACATGGTTAACTTACAAAACCAGTCTATAAACGCGGCAGTTTTAACTCTTTAGCACACAGAAAAAATGTGTTCCCGAAAATGAAAATGGACCGTGAACTAGTTCACGTTTTCAGGATTTTTCCCTTTAAACGTTATTAAGATCATGATAACGTGATTCAGTTCACGGTGTATTTTTGCTAGTTCTCGGGCTAGCTAATTCACGACTGCAGTTCACGAATCTGGGCACGGTTTGTTTTTCGTGTACTGTTGGAGAGGCACATATTCGCACGGTACTATGGGCAGCATAGAATTTTCTGGCCAAATCACGGTCCGACAGATTGGGATTCCTCTTAATCGTCTTCAAAATCTTACCACGCAGTTTCCGGTCGACAGTTCCACTCCGACGATTGGCTTGAGGCTTCCGAATCGTCGTCAATGTTTCCTTATACCGTTTGATAACGCGCCATACGGTATTTCTGGGCAGTTTCAGCTGTTTAGCTAGCCTAGATGCAGACCACAATGGATCTTCCAAATAACTATGCACAATTTTTTCCCTTCTTTCGGCTTCCATGTTGATTGTTTAAAAAGTACAGTCGATTTGCGGAATGTCAAAAATACATACGTGAAGCTGACAAAATTCCCGACACGTGGGCGCCAAGAACTTCCAAATCCGTCCACCAGGAGCGCCACAATATGAGCAAAAGTTTGTGCCAATTCTAAATGATGCAAGCCTTATCTCTATTTATCAATTTCTTATAAAGTAGTGGTGCTTCGGTTGGGCATGGAGATGAATTGATGTAACAGAGCCTTGACGGCCGTCTGTGGAGTTGGGTAGAGGTGATTCGTGAGGTAGTAAGTGCTCTCAAGGCCGTGGAGCAGGACAGGTAATTGTTACCCATTGTATCTATATGTCCTTTTTTAATAGGTTTGCGCAGACGATCAGTTAAATCGGTTGAATTGGTTGTGTTGATGCATTGTTCCGTAATATTTTTTTTATCGAGCGTTTATGTCTATTGTTTTGGTTGCCTATTGTGTCGCCATTGCGTTGCCGTCGCGCGAGTGATCGTGTGAGCATGAGAAGTCGTGGTTCGCCGGGTAAGACGGGTCGATGGAGAGGTACATATTTAATTGTGATCCAAATTATTCGTACGCCATGCTCGTCGGGCCACCCTATCTTGGAACAAATAAACCACTGTCCCATTTTTTAAGTGACTCCAGCGACATCCGTACTGTTGGTGTAGACCGGTCCAAGTTGGCTCTGAGGCGTTGAGATGAATTGCCTTGTTTTCCTAATGAAATACCACTATCACACTCTGTGAGTGACCCCAATAGCATCTTTGCTGTTGGTTTAAACCGGTCCAAATCGGCTTTCCAGCATTGTAAACATCTCCTAGTTTTCCACTGAAAAACCACTATCACATTTTGTGAGTGGCCCCAATGGCATCCTTACTGTTGGTTTAAACCGGTCAAAATCGGCATTTCAGCATTATTAAAAATCACTTTGTTTTCCCAATGAAAAACCACAATCACACTCTGTGAGTGGCCCCAATAGCATCCTTACTGTTGGTTTAAATCGGTTCAAATCGGAATTCGGTACTAATATTCAAATATTTCACTTGACAGCTTATCGTTAACCAAAACGAACCCTGCTGCTACCCGATCCTGTTATCCAAAATCCCAGTGATTTCTCGTGGGAGTGCAGTGGATTCCGCGGCTTCCAGTAGAGCTAGTATCACGTCAACATATTCCTACCCTTGCCTTACTTGACCTGCATTCGGACGGGGCCGGCGCCGGTATTTCCTTAGTTTGGGATCACCAGTTTTTACACATTGAAGGTGTATGTTAGTCCCAAGCATCATCTGTTGGTTCTCTGTGTAATAACAGCTGATCTGGTAACAACGGAGTAGCAACCTCGGGCGGCCAATCATGCTCATGCTACTGTTGGAGAGGCACATATTGGTTCGGATCTCTGCAACGATACTCACGGTTACGACTGAGCTTGCTTTGAGCTATAATTCAATGATGTAGAAGGAGATGTTCGCTCATCACCATGAGGCACCAAGAGTGAACAACAATGTTTTTGGCTAGAATGAAAGATATGAAGAGAAAGTTTTGATAGTTCCGCTAGTGTGCGGCAGGATTGGAAATGTAACAGATGTTTTTAGAAAAATTGAGTGAAAAGGGCATGTATACAGTGGTACTTCGAACCAAGGACATTTTTGCCTAACATCCCACTGCGGGTAGGTTGAAGGAGCACGGACTAAGTCCGCCACTTCAACAGGCAAAAATGTCCGGTTGGAAGACGCTCATGTACCACTGTGGCTTGTATAGTTATTCTAGCGATCTATTGTGTGCACTCTGTTTACTGACGTCTTCCAACCGGACATTTTTGCCTGTTGAAGTGGCGGACTTAGTCCGTGCTCCTTCAACCTACCCCGCAGTGGGATGTTAGGCAAAAATGTCCTTGGTTCGAGTACCACATTATACATGCCCTTTTCGCTCAATTTTCCTAAAAACATCTGTTACATTTCCAATCCTGCCGCACACTAGCGGAACTATCAAAACTTTCTCTTCATATCTTTCATTCTAGCCAAAAACATTGTTGTTCACTCTTGGTGCCTCATGGTGATGAGCGAACATCTCCTTCTACATCATAATCGTTACTCCTCGCACGGAGAATATATAACATAACAATTAATGTATAATTCAATGCCGTTTTCACCACCGTGCCTCTGACGCGTCCTGTTTCTGGAAGTTGCTGATTGCAGCTCATCACGGCGATCTGCGATGCGTACTCTTCGAACTGAATTTGCTTCCAGATAGTTATCTCCGCCTGCACCAACTCGTTCTGACTCAACCCCACTTTCCTCGCAGATGAGGGATCCTTGACTCGATGAAGAAGTAAAGGGCGATACGGTCAAAATTTGGTCAATTTCAACTTGACGTATTTCTTTCAATTTTGCATTTAAAACCTGAACACCCCTCATTTTGAAGGTGTGTGTGTAGAATGTTGATCCTATTTTGATTTTGGAATTCACTCTTCAGTTGTCAAAATGCCGTCCAAGCAAGAAGAGCAGCGTATCAAAATTTTGTCTCGCGCATCGCGAAAATCCGAGCTACTCGCACGCAAAGTTGGCAAAATCGCTAAAAGTTGCCAAATCAACCGTTACAAATGTAATTAAAGTGTTTGGGGAACGTTTGTCGACAGCCAGGAAGTCTGGATCGGAGGGAAATCGAAAACCGGAAGCCGCTGAGACGACAAAGAGAGTTGCCGGTAGCTGCAAGCGATTCCCTAACCTCATCTCTCCGAGATGCCGCAAATGCCGGGCGTATCGTCTACGACCGTGCATCGAGCTGCAAAAAACGAGCTGACTATCGACTGCTACAAGAAGGTAGTGACTCCAAATCGCGATGATAAACAAAATACGACGGCCAAAGCGCGATCCCGGAGGCATGTACTTGACTGACGGTGGTGATACGAAGTTTGCCATGCGTGGTATCATGGACGACGAGGCCTACTGGTCTATAATGCCGACTACAAGCAGTCTTCCGGGTTACAGGTAGTCTGTAATTCCGTGGCAATTGGTGCGTATCGCCGCCTGAACAACGTGCTGGCGGCTTCCTGCCAGGACATGATACCTGCTCGCCTAGTCACGGCAGAGCTCCGCCACTGCGCAATGTGAGGAAATACTGGGCTATCGCCAAGCGGAACCTAACGCGCAGCCCCAACACTGCCAAGGACTTAAGGCTGCCCAAGGCAATACTGGCTGAACCTTGCGGCGAAGAAGGTGGATAAGGTGGCTGTACAAGTATTGGATGGCAGGGGTCAGAGCGTAAGGCTCCGGCAATTCGGATCTGGAACAGCGAGGAAGCCCAACTGAATATTTTTCCCGAATTTTATACTAATTGAACTTGAAAAGAAATTTACCTTGATTTTCGGAATAAACGATTTCACCGATTTACACGCGTGTTTTCTCTCGACCAAGTTCTGACCGTGGTCACCTTTATGTCGATCGATCTCATGGACATAACCGACCGTTCGTAAGAGCCATCCCTCATCTTCGGAGGATCGGGCTGAGTCTCTACTAGCTGACACTAGGATGTTTTCCAGTAGACATGCATAGGGCGCATCTTCTTCGAGCGTAACGACAGAAGGTAATCTCTGGTAACTCGAAGTTGCCGGTACAATAGTTGCCGGTGCAATCGCCGACCTTAGTTCTTGCCGTAACAAGGATCATCGAAGCATTTTCCTGATCAATCGCGTACGATCCGAAAGTACGCTACACCGCGTAAGCTTTGCGGGCATCTTCGATGAAGCTCCAAACTATCATAGTTTTCGAGAGCGAATCCCAGAAAGTAGCACTCTGGGAATACGACATGTATGTAATCTGTTCCAAAAGCTCTATCCAGCGATCTCCACTGGTCTCAATAGATCATCAGAATTGGCTGACTTCCGTGCAGCTCCCGAGAGCCATACAGCATTCTGGATAAGATTTTTTTCCTGAATGACAGCTTTGTATCATCGTTTGTTCAGCCTTGTCGGACCAGTCTCTTAGAAATTGCCCAATTTACACCCCGTCGAAAGATATCTTCATCTGGTATGGATATCAGATGCAGATCTCTTGTTTTCGACGTAGGTTGTCAAGCAA
>JASCZW010002266.1:0-20098 GCA_034211315.2 Aedes japonicus | reverse complement strand
AACATGGATATTGTACATAGAACAAATGTCTCGTCATTGTATGAAACATTCATAATAGCTATCATATGCTATCATTAAAGCTTTTTTATAACAATGCACGTAATGAATTTTTTGAAGATCAACCAATTGCTGCTTCTCTTCAATCATACTCGTACATGTTGGTATTACTGCGTGAGTGGGCTGGAATAATTGATTTATCTTAAAATAAAAAAATAAGTGCTATCGAGAGATATAAGTTCATACTTATTAACCACGTAACTTGCCATAATAGTCCAAACCTCATGTCAGAAACATTAAACAATATGCTGAACAACTCCTCGCTGTTTGCGCTTTTTTTTTCAATTTCATTCTGAGTCGATATAAAAGATCTGTCAGTCACTGCTTCGTGCTTTCAATTTCGTTGCAGAAAACATCAAATAGATTTGTTAGTCCTACCTTTGATTTCGCAATTAAAGCAAAATTTAATTTTCAGTGTGGGTGAGAAGATCGTGGAGGAAGAGTACATTTTCAGAACAAACTTTTAACAAACCCGGTGTTTATCCTATTCAAAAATCCAACATGACTGTAAAGTGAATATTTCGACACATTACAGTACCGCGAGATTTTGGCATGGTTCCTATTTAATGCCGTTCGATTCTGAAATATGTGCAAAATCGTAGATTTTTAAAGTCCTTTTTGTGATTTTCATGCCAGAAAAAAATTTAGAATTGTTTAATCTTGTTGTCGGAATCGGAAGGGTATTGTAAAATACTTTGGGAGAAAGTAGAGACGATTATCCAACCGTTGTTCAGGTGAATTGTCACAAAGTGAGGGATTGATTTCCGCTCCAGTGGGTGGAACTTGGAACTCGTCCTTGTAGAGTGTGTTGTTCAGTAGTGTGTGCAACCACTGATTGAAGACGATGTATTTCTCTCTCTCTCTATCTCTCTCTCTAAAAAAGCTTGCCCTCCCCTATTTGAAATCCTGGCTACGCCTATGTGGAAGAAAATTATAAGAATCCACTGTTTTGTGTGTTGCTAAACGATTAACAGTAACTGAACGAATAAATTGTGAATAACTTGTGTACTCAGTGTTCGGTATTCAGTGCATATTCCGATTTCCACTGGAAGTCTGCTCATTGAGCTCAAAATAGGTTCCGCTTCTCTACTTCTAAAAAAACTTTTAATTTTCATAAAATTGAAGCTCCAGAGCATTCATTGCTGAAGCTGCGCAGCAGCACCGGATGCTTCGAGTAAAATCCATTCAGCCCAATTCGTCCGTCTGCCGTACACAGGACCTCATAATTTTCTACCAGAACGTCGGTGGAATTAATTCTAATGTCCTTGACTACCGTTTGGCTACTGCTGCTTGCTGCTATGATGATATCGTCCTGATCGAGACCTGGCACCAAGTATTTGGACCCAATTATTAGGTTTCCGGTGCGATAGAAATCTCAACAACAGCAGGAAATCTACTGGAAGTGTGTTCTAATAACGGTTCGTTGCAGATTGAAGGCGAAACCTATCGCAAATTGCGAATGGGAGTGTTTGGAGCAGATCTGGCTCACTGTTAGACTACTGGATAGAACACTGTTTTTGTGTGCTGTGTATATTCCACCTGATCGGACACGTGATACCAAATTCACGGAGGCGAATAGTTGGAAACTCGGCTTCAACGACAATTTGGCTGGTATTTCGTGGAAATCGTCTCACAGTGGCTTTCTCCATCCTGACTGCGAAAGATCCGTGCTTCATTCAGAAGCTTCACATCTTCTCGATTGCTAAAGCATGGCAACACTCTCCCAAATTAACCACGTAGTGAACGAAAATCACCACAGCTTGAACCTAAGTTTTGTAAGTGCTCGAGACACCGCTCGTTCATCTCTATGGCTCCCGTCCCTTTAGTTAAGCATGTTCCACAACATCCACCTCTAGTCGTTTCCATTCCTGAAAGTCTGGAAAACGACTATGCTGGCTTTTCGGCGCCTGTGAAAGCCGACCATCGTAGCATAACCGAGGTGCTGGCCAACATAGACTGGAATACAATTCTGGACGCTGACGACGTTAACAATGCCGCTCTCACTTTTTCTCATGTCTTGGCATACGTCATTTACAGGCATGTGCCGAATACACCAGAAAGACTCTTTTCATCCGTGGTACACGAAGTAACTAAAAAAACTTAATTCGACCAAGAGATCAGCACTTCGAAGATACACTAAATATCGCACGCTTCCCTCGAAACATTTCTAGTTGAGGCTCAATTACGAGTCACGCATTGATGGATCCACTGGTTTCGGTGTTTACAATGAATACCCATCTGCCTTCCAGAAACTTCAGGAACCTTGTTCCGTATACGTTGCTGAGCTGACAGCAATCAATTTCGCATAGGGGATAGTTTCCGACATGCCCATAGACCATTATCTCATCTTCTCAGATAGCCTCAGTTCTATTGCGGCCCTGCAGTCGATGAAAACAGTGAGGCATGGGTTGTATGGGTCCCCTCACATTGCTCAATTCCAGACAATGAGAAGGCGGACTCTCTGGCAAAGGTGGGCGCACAAGAAGGCGAGATTTTTGAAAGTTGAATTTCACATGATGAATTTTTCCCATTAGTAAGTCAGAGTTCTCTTCAAAGTTGGCAAAACGATTGGACAAGTAATTCTCTTGGGCGGTGGTTACATTCCATTATTCGAAATGTTTCGTCGAGATCGTGGCTCAAAGGTCTGGATGTAAGTCGCGGTTTCATTCGTGTGATTTCAAGACTTATGTCCAACCACTACTGCTTAACCTCGTCGATAGCAATTTATGTAGGTGCGGAGCCGGTTATGATGACATCGCTCACGCAGTTTGGAATTTCCCGTATGATGATCACGACTTTTGGATACCCTAGTGTCCCAGGGTAGACAACGTGATCTTCCCTAAATGTAAGCAATTTACGAATTCCTTTGTTTGTCTGATCTAAGAGTGTAACGTCATCACCCTTCTTCCTTCCACTCTAGTAAATTCCCTATTGTATCCCAGATATACTATCCTTTTGTTTCCGTGCTACTTGTACCCGCCCAACAGGCTGTGGTCACCCATCTGCGGCTTAGTTCCTGAAAGGCACTACAGAGATCGAGGATTTGGAAGATGTCGCAACCAAAAGCAGAAAATAATGGCTTAAATTAGTTACCTACCTAGCCCATTAACCTCGAGCTAGCCAAGAGTAATTGGCACCTCTCCTTTACTAATATCGAAAAGTAAAATTTAGTGTACAACAATATTGAATATCGGCTCCGTAAAGTGTAACACACGTCTGAGCCTAATAAACAAATAAACTGATTAAAAAAACTTTTTTTTCGAATTATGCTCGAAAAACAGTGGGCCCGCCACTCGTTTTCATACCAAAATGAACAAAAAACAGGGATTACTAAAAAATGAGTACAGACAATGAAACTCAATTGAGAGTACGTTCAGTTCTAACGTTTTTGAGTTAAAGTTACTCAAATGTAAGCGAAACCGGATGGCAAACAAACATCCATGTTTGTTATGAGAAATCGCAAAGCTTCCCCTAGTTGTATACATATTATCTAATTTTCGATTTTGAATCGTTTAAATTAAAATTTAAAATTAAATTAAATAAATTCAATTAAATTCCTTTTATTTTTCGAAAAAATAAGCTAAAGTAATATTAATTAGAAAAAATGCCTGAATAAGTGTGATACTCGAAATTTGGAAAATATCATCATCGATTCACAATCATTTTTGACCTTCTCAAATATCAGTGTTGCGGACAGCTCTAAGCACAGATTTTCGGACGCTTCTTTTAGCAACTCAGATTTGGGTGGAGTATCCTTTAGAAATTATAAGTCCTTTTAATATTCATTGTGTCCGTGTTGAACTACCATTTGTTTGTTATGAATCGATAATTGTTAAGTGTAATTAAGCAAAAACTCATCAATTAAGTTCTTCGTGGTACTGATACAATGTTTTTCGTATAACAATTCTTTGTGTAAGAAACACACCTCTATTTTTCTTCTACTCCTATTTCTCAACTCTGTCACCTGTCATTTTGACGGCCTGAAACCCATACGAGTAGTTGTGCCCAATTAACGTCCAGTGCTGCCATGGTGATCGATTTCCTCAACAATCAGCGCTAATTGACTCAAAAGTATTCAGTAATAACATATTCCTCCAATAAATTTGTATACTTATGTGTATAGGAGTTACGTGTATAGCAACAAACTTCCGTTTTTCTGACATTTGAATCGAAACTGCTTAAACTTCATGAATTTCTGAAGACATTTCATAATTATTGTTTGCTTTTGCTTTTTTCGTACCACTACATAAACATTGCAGCGAATATAATACCTTCACGCTAAAATAAGATTACCCATAAAAAGTTTTTATTAGCAAAGGTTTTGTTAGCAAAACCTAAATTATCGGTACAATTTACCAAGAGAAAACGTTTGATTTTACTGATTTTTTAGGTAAAGTGGATTAACTAATTTTATCGTTATATTTTACCTAAATTTGTTTTAAAATGCTCTCATTGGACTGCATGCAATTTCGATAAAAAGAACCGTAAAAAAATATGTAATTATTAACGTTTTTCCCTTCTTTCCAACACTACCGAAATTTCGGTAATCCATGTTTACCGATAATTTTAGTATGTGCACTTTTGTGCGGTTTTCGGTATTTTTTACCGACTTTTCCGTATTCTTGTCTTGGCGTGTTATACTTTATATACGTTGGAAATAGACATCACATTGACGCAGGGATGCCATATTCACAGACATGTCTGTAAATTTGCAGACTTTTCATTTTTATTGCAGACTTTTTTAACGATGCAGACATTTAGCAGACATTTTATTTATGTTGCAGACTTTTACAGACATTTGAAATATTTTTTAAATTTCAAATAAAGGTATTCTCTGAAGTTCGGATTTAAAACGTTCAAGGATCTGAAAAGTATAGTAGATACGGTAAGAAGCTTTGTTGAAATATTTTAAAATATCGTAGGTATCATTTAAAGTAGAAATCCTTGAAGAAACGAAAGCGGTTGTCCACTCGGAGACACAATGGGCCCGGAGATAAGTATCGTATAGACCCTTTCCGAGGGTAACATGGAGTCCCTACTTATGGTTGTGTTCAATCCCACGCGTGTTCAAACCCATGCGAAAAATTGCTGTCAAAGTGTTGGTAATATGGGTCCTTTGCTATTAAGTTACAGCGAAAATCAAGGTTCACAACAATACAAATCATATTAGAGACTATAGAGACTTCCTCGATATGAACAGGTTCCTCCTATGGACAGGTAGAAACTTCTCAGAAGTATTGGGAGCAAGCAGTTCATGCAAGAAGAACCTTCAAAAATTCATTAACGAAGTTCAAGATCATACTTACCAGAATTTCAAGACAGAACTTCCCTAAGAATCAGGAGAGGATTTATCAGAGCTTTAGGAAGAAGTATAGGGAGAGGACTTCTCTGAAATTTGGAATTTTTCAGAGGTGTTGGAGTTCTTCCCAGAAATCAAGATTGAACTTCCAAGAAGTTCAGAAAAAAAACTTCCCCAAATTTCATACGGGAGCTAACTAGGAAAGGCACTACCAATAATTTCTCAAAAAATCAGGAAAAAAAAAATCCTCAAGATGATGCGTCATAGAAGTTGAGGAAAGAACTTCTCACAAGTTCAGGAAATAACTTTCAAGTTCCGGAAGAAACTTCTTGAGAGGTTAGTTGGAACTTCTAAAAGTACTTGGCAGCTTTTCAGCTCAGAGGAAAACATTCCGCATTTCATAATACGGATTTCTCAAAATTCTTTAGAGAAAGAATGAATTTTCCAGGAGCATTGGAGGGTAATTCCTTCAATTTGAGCACGAATTTTCTTATAGTTCCGGAACAAATTTTCCCAAAGATCTTGAGGAAACTTCCCAAAAGTTCTGAAGAGGACTTTTCAGAAGTCAGAAGAAACTTCAAGAACAAATTTAAAGACATACAACTTTTGTAATAAAATTTTCCTCAAAATTCCGGCTGGGACCAATCAGAAGTTTGGAAAGCAAAAAGCTCAGGAAAAACTTCCCCGAATTTCAGGGAAGAAACCTACCAGAGGGTATTACCTGTAGGGTCAAGAATAGATTTTCAAAAAAATCAGTGAAGAACTCCTCAGAAGTTCACAGAGGACTTCTCAGAAGTTGCAAAAGACCAAAAGTTTAGTTGGAACTACCCAGAAGTGCTAGAGTGCTTCCCTAAAGTTCCTAATCGAACATTCCAGCGTTTCTGGATGAGAACTTCTCGAAGTTCACGATATCTCAGAAGTTATGGTAGATTCTTCCTGATAAAATCAGGAAAAAAAAACTCTCCAAGTATGAATCTTTCCAGTAGTTCAAGCAGGAATTTCTCAGTAATTAAGGAATTAAACTCCTCTGAAGTTCAGGAGAATACTTCGCTGAAGTTCAGAAAAGATTATTTCGGCAGTTCAGAAAAAAACTTCTCAAGTTCAGGAAGAAATTTCTATCAACTTAGAAGATTTTCCACGAAATTCTGGAGAGTACTTTCTCAAAGTTTTTGCGAATTTTCTCGTAGTTCAGGATAAGACTTATCAGAAGTTTAGAAAGTAACTATGTTGAGAAAAAAAAATTACCAAAAAGTTTCTGGAAGGAGTAGGTGGGGTTCTTAAATGTGAATTTCGAAGAAAATAGGAGTGACTGCCAAGAAGTTCATGAGGAATTTTGCTTGAATTTCAGGAGAAACTTCCCAGAATAAAGCAAGAGCCTTGCAGAAGATTAGGAGGAAGTTTCGCTGAAATTTAAGAGATATTCATTGACTAGCCGAAGTAAGCAGTCTTTACAAAAATCATTCATATGTACATAATGATATTGATGATCATGAGTGATGATGATGCATATTAAAAAATATGGTACACACATTGTTTAAAAAAAAAAGTCTGTTCAATTTATCAAATGAAAACTAAATTTGGATTTAAAAAACAAAACTGGAAAAGAGCGTTACAGGGAAAAAAAAATATAGAAAATTGTGTCATCTATGCAAATTCTTCAAACTTCAGTGTCACTTTAAAATCATGAAACAATAGTCTAAGATTGCATACAATCAAAGAAATAGATGCAGACATGTTTACATAAACATACAAACAGCGATATTGACATAACTCGCTCTCTCTCATTATCTGTTCGTTTAAAGAAGTCTAATGTTAAAAAAAATTACAGATTTTTATGTGCATTCCCAGACATTTCAAATTTTTATCACAGACATTTGGAAAAAAATCTGGCATCCCTGCTTTGACGTTTCTTTTGTCAATCTTGACAATTCAAGACCTGTTCAAAAATTATGATACGTGAAATGAAAGGGACTGAGGGTCGATCACAAATTACGTTTTCGCTTTCTGAAAAGCACCTGGGGTGTAATAGTTTATCGTTGATTGCAGCGCCATTCTGGAGCAGATTAATATTAAAGTTCAACCAAGGGCATTGCGCAATAGAGGAATCCAGGTTGAAAAAAGAAGAAGACACAGAGTGGTGATAAATCTGACAGCTCCCATGTTAAATTATAGGACGAACGTTTTAAAATGTTTATAATAAATTCAAATGAAATTTTAATTAAAGCGGTATGTTCTATGATGTGCAGAAAAATCCTAAACTGCAAAATAGGGGCATTATTTTTGATTTATATTTTATTTTGCTGAAAATGTCTTTATTGAGTAGTTTGGATTTTCTTGTCATACTGACAAACCGCTTTTAATTAAATTTCATTTGAATTTTTTATAAGCGTTTTAAAATGTTGGGCTACTGGGGCTGTCGGGTATGCCGCAAATATATTCTTCTTTCAACCTGGATTCTTCATAGTGTGAGGATGCCAATACGCCAAAACAATTATAGCAAGAACTGCCTGGAATTGGACGACTGCAGTGTGTTTTTAATAGAGTCTCGACAATGTTCGACTACCATGTCCCTCGGCAAACGCTTCGTCATATTATTTTCAGAAATGTGGACTTTTATGAACAAGTGTGTTGCGGTTTGATATTTACGTTTAAGTTTATTGTACTCGTCATATTTTAATACCACCATTGGGGCTTTACTAAAACCTATTGGTGCTGACTAAACTAAATAATTTTATGCAACTAAACAAACTATATATGCTACTTTGCTTGACGAAAAAAATAAATGAAATGGATGCAGTTATCTTTTGGCTCTACAGAAGAAGAAAAAAAGACGTGACAATAAATAATAAACTACTTCTCGCAATGCTTCGGCTGCATATATGTTCATTAAAAAGAAATCTTGTTTTCATATCTGTAAAATAATCTGACATATACGATACAGGATCCCATCTGACAGTTCCTTACAAAATGAATTGAAGTTACCTTGAACAAAATTAGACCAAAGAAGAAACAAAACCAATTGAGTGAAATATTTCGTTTTTAAACTTGAAATCTGGCATCCTACCAAAATTGGAATTTTGTATAATATGTAAGAAGAATGGATCTGATTCAATGGATAGATTCTGGAAAGGAAAAAAAAGAATCACAAAAAATACAACAATTATAATGTAAATCCTTTCATTACATAGCCGAGTAGTTCTTGCGTCTGTGTCAATTTATTTAAATAAACTCTACTTATACTAATCTCTCCTTTAATTTCCTAGAAGTACGGACTTGGAGACAGAGTAATGCCATCGATACCTTCCAATTCCGGCAGTTTTCCCTTCCTCTGCTGGTTCAACTATGAAGGCATGCATAAAGGCAGTAAAAAACAAAATAAACTGGACTTGGCCAATGACTCTCCCAAGCATCGTCGCTTTCCTGAAATTCGAAGAAAAAACCGTTTTACACTTCTATGCACGGTGCGGACCAAACCCTCACCTGATCCAGAAGGGTAGAAAATATTCATGCTGTACCAGCTTATCTCCTCGGTCATTCAGGAATCGTTCGGGTCAGAAACATTTCCGGATCTCCCCAGTACTTTTCATCCATGTGCAGCGAATAGAGCGAAACCATCGTGATTGTGTTCTTCGGAATCACATATGTGCCAATTTCACCGCAGCAGGGTCCGATGAGCGATCGCCAGTGGAGTAATGTTTGAAATTCGTTGGATTTCCTGGACTGTACTTCGGTGTACGGAAGATACGGTCGATCGCCGAGCATCGGCAACCGGTAACGACCAACAACGCTATCCAATTCCTGATGTATTTTTTGCACAACTTCGGATGATGCAGCATGTAGACTACTCCGTAACCGAGAGTATTACTTGTCGTCTCCGATCCTGCTTGGAACAAATCCAAACACAAACACAACAGCTGCTCATTTGTGAATGTAGAATGGCGATCGTCGTTCTTCAATTCTCTCAAGTAGGATGCAATGAAACAATCGGCGTTGTCTGGTAGATCCAACCTCATCGTGATGGATTTGATTGTATCCTGAAACAGTTCTTTGAAATTATTCAACAAGAGGTAAGTTGTGAAGCAATTTACTTGCAAAAATATCCACAAAGGGCTTAACAGATTTAGCAAAGGAGCAAACCCGGACTTTTCCGGGAGAACATATCGTATAGGAGGAAACTGATTGAGCACCCTCCCGACATGTCAATGACCCAGCTTTTTTATGAATCGTTTCGATAATCCATTCAAGTTTTTATCATCAAATCGAATCTGAAATAGAATTAAAACATCTCTATCAACCACAAAACCCCTACACACAACCTCAGAAACTCACCTCTTTCCGGCTATCAAAGTCCAAATGGAATTCAGCATGATATGTCAGATGCATTATGCATGCTAATCACTTTCTGCGTTCTGGAGAGCTTTCTCAGATGATAGATCATCTCCTCAGCTTCCTTCTCCAGGCTGTTCACCATCCCAGTTCGGCCCATGCCGAGAGCTTCAGTGTCTTGACCGAAAGCGTCTCTGAACGTCCCAATTCGGCTCCATCAGTGAAAACCCTCCGAGCCGCTTATCAAACGAACGCATCCAGAAAGAAGAACCCATCTGGACGGCCATCAAATTCGTGCTTTCGAATACACCTCCCGTATCGATTTCAGACCCGACACGATAACGACTCTATCGCGACCGAGGCGGAGACCTACGATGGGACCAAAGCAGCCGGCCAGTTCTGCCACATCAGATGATAAATTTGAAATTTCTTACTAGATTTAACACCTCGTAACCGCTGCCGATCGGTAGGGCCAGTTGGGACCTAGGGATAGAGCCGAGAAAGAACAAGAGAATGCGGTTTATGATTATGATCCGGTGGATGGGAGTAGGGCCGAGGCCTATCCCAATGAATAAGTACGGGGATTATGCCTTGGGTCAGCGGGCCGGTATTTAACAGGATCTGTAGTATGGTGTTGTGTGACTCATCTCATCCATCCGCTCTCCATCTGCACTCCGTTGTCAAATGATTTGATTATTAGGTCAAAGAGTCAAGCTGTAATGTCAACTTTGGGATTACTGATTGAAAAATGAATAATTTGGTTCTAATGAATTTGTTTGAATCATTATTCATGTCGAGTTTTCGCAAACTTTAAGGCGCCGTGAGCGATGTTGATTATTGCTGAAATTGCTGAACTGCTATTTGAGGATCTCTTATGGCTCAGCTCATACTGCTACAATTTTGTCATTTTTTATCGACATACTAAATCGACAGGTAATCAACATGCTGAATTTCGAGATGATAGTGAAAGGGGTCAAAAATAGCTGCCATCATTGCTGACTTGCAATTCCTAGCTTTTGAAAGCATATATCTAAGGAACTGCAAAGATTTTACATGCCGAACAGTTAGCTAAAATTGATACCGCACTGCGGCATACATGGTATTCTAGTTTTTGGGATTTTGCCGTCAAAAATGCAATTTGGTGATGCCAATCTGTCATAATAATGGCCGTGTTAACTGTCACATTAAGTTTTAATATACAGCGCTTTAGAAACATTAGCTGAAATCTTATTTTGAAAACAGTGGTTCCGAAAATCCTGTGCGTTAAATCGAAACAATTGAGCTCTTTAAAGGGGTATTGCGATAAATCAGCGATAAAATGGAACGGAAATCCCAAATTTCATCAAGTTGGTACAGAGACGACTTCCAATTATCACGATTATATTAGGTAAATCGATCATCGCGGGGCCCCTCGCTGAGACGGCTTGGTATGGGACCGTGCTGTCCATCTGTAAGTTGACTAATAAAGCCTGTCCACGTTTGTTTTCGGACATCAAAATAGTAGTAGCAATTCAACAAAACCGATTGTTTATTTCACAAAAATAGAGTTACATTACGTGGGACAGTTGATTAGGATATTTGAATTCTCGAACTTTCTGTCAAACACCTGCCAACTGGTTCCGTATGGTATCCTCAGATACGTCTGCCGTGACGATTCTCTATCTTCTCTTTAAATCATTGGTACCGTTTGCTTTCTTCTTAGTGCCTGTTCTTAGTGTCTGCTACAATTCGCGTATTGCTTGCACTCAACTAAGTGTTCAAATGCACTTCCCACAGTTATTAATTGAAACTTTGATGCAGGAACCATTTTTTCATTAGTATGATTGTGCAGCAAGTACAATGTACCATACTCTCGAAAATTTTACTTAACGAAAAATTCCTAAACCCGATTTGGAATCGAACCCAGTCACCTCAGCATGGTATTGTTTTGTAGCTGCACCTTTACTGACTCATCAAGGAGGACCGCATTCTTTCTCGTACATATTCTTATTACCTTGGTAGAGACGAAACTTTTCAGATTTTCGAACACAACTACGTATGGCCTACCGATCAATACTTCTTCAGGAATATGTACACCTTCATTGCCGGAAATGAGCAGCAACGGCATTCCTTTGTACTGCGGTGTAAAGCCAAACCAGAGCTGTTTTAAGGCTTCAGTACGCATGTTCGTCGTCAAAAATGATGCAAGAAAATGTTCGCAAAAAAAATGGTGTATAGCTCGCCACGATTTTTGCAGTGAGGGTACTTGTCAACACAGTTGGGCACATTTTTCACTTTGTACGCCTTCAGTCCTTGCCTCTACTTCACATTTTGTACACATGATTTTGACTCCCGCATTTCGCACAGAGCAGATCTTGTCCATTAGTCGGGAGCATAATTTTCGATTTGTTCCACCTTCAACCCTCCGATCCACATTCAAGCGCTGATCAAATGATTTGCAAACACAAAACACGGTACTTTTCGGTACTTTTAGTCTCTTGGCAAGATCCGGAACCGATAAATTTGGATTTTGCCGCCGTTCGTACTAAAATTAGTTTGCGCACTTCCACTTGATTCGACGCCATTTTACTGAATGTAACAATAATGTAAACATGTTGTTCCATGAAATAAAGTTGGGAGTTTCAGCCATGCAAAACTTCAAAGTCTACTCTGAAAGAAAACTATCCGAAACTTAACGTGGACAGGCTTTAAATCGTATGTAACAAAATAAACAAATCGAGGTTAGATATCATGCCACCAGGGCCTGTTCATAAACCAGGTAGACTCATTTTTGAAAATCTCTCAATAAAAGATACAAGTTTTGATGTACTGAAACCGTCGTTACGTCAAATGTATTGTGGTTTTTGTAAAAAAAATGGACTTTTTCCAATGTTGGTTTCTCTGGTTGAGGCAGACAAAAAAAAATCGCAACTGCATTTGAAAGGCTTTCTATTGTTGCACATTATATTTGAAAACTGGAGATAGGTTGATTATCTATCAATATATACACCGTGTCTAATATATTCTCATACACTTTTTCCTTGCATTGGTGTCGTGCAACTACTCAACATGCTCCACGTATGTGTTGGTGTAGTTTTGCACTATGTTTATACAAACGCTTCTAGGTTATGTCCGATTGTTTTCATTACCAAGGTGAGCGCCCGGGCGCTATTTTCAGAAATTTGAAAATCCTCGGAGTAAAGCGGGATTTTGTGTACCGAACCATCCGAAAGTACCGTGACACCTGCTTGTTGGATGATCGTAAGAGATCCGGTCGAATTCGAACGGTGCGGACTTCACGAGTTGTTAAAGTGGTCATGGAACGGATTAGACGAAAATCACAGCGCTCTGTACGTAAAATAGCCGAAGATCTGAATGTTTCGAGATCTTCAATGCACAATATACTACAAAATGACCTCGGATTCCAAGCTTTCAAGAAACGTAAGGTTCACGGAGTTTCGGAACCTTCCAAGCTGAAACGACTTGATTCTTACCATGGTGCCGTCAGCATATGTGAAAAGAGTTAAAGTACATTATTCATTTTAGATCCTCGGGATGCAATATCTTTGTCCTGGTCCAACTACTAAATCTCGCGCAGAAGAGCTCTGAATAATGACGTTCATGGACCGAGAAAAATATCGGAAGAAACAAGAGTTTAAAGAATACATGAAACTATTCCCCGTAGCTTCCGCATTTCAAGGACTCATGGTAAGCGAAAGAATAAAATATACTGTAATACCTTTATTATTTAATTATCTCTTATTTTCTACTCAAGGTGACTCTGGATTTTTAAAAATTGTTCACAAATCTGCAGTTTTTGATAATACAACCGAAGATTCTGGCAATGTACGACGATTTTTTGCCGAATATAAGAAATGGTAAATCTGTTTAATCATTTGAATTCCTTAATCTTATTGACTAAATATGTATCTAGACTTTCTTCGAACGTTGGCCATAATCCGATTGAAAAATCCTTTCCGTGGCGTCAAACGATCAAAGAGTAAAAAGAATAAGAAAAACCCTCTTGATGGTATTGTTGAAATTATTGAGGTACAGATAACACAAAATCCGTATAGAATAAATATAACTGCTTAGTTTCAATTTTGATCTTTTCTACAGATGCATGGTTCCGCTGTGGGCACTAATATGCCAATGCATTGTCTCAAACCTAGAGAAAATGATGAAGGTATAATTGTTTGGAAAGAGTGCTCCACCAATGTAACAACAAACATCGTGAATTGCTTCTGCATTATATGCGAGTTATATCAGCTTCTTGAATGCTATCTGTTGTAAAGTTGAATTTCAAATGCTATTTAAATGCTTGTAGCCTGTAATAAGCATTTCAAATGCAAAATAGCATTAATAAAGCATTATCATAGCATTGCAGTAAAGCAGCCGTATATTGGGCCAAAAGCGGCATTTATGTGGGCGACTTAATTACTTGATAGGCTGTCGCAAAGACGCTTTGAAACTGCTTATTGGTTACCTGGGAAATGTCTAGCCTGTAAACTTATTTTTTATTATCATAGCAAAAAATGAGGCCCTAAATTACCATGTCGTTCGATATTTTACGGATATTCCGCACTATTTTTACGAATTTGTCGGTAATAAATTACAAAAAAACTGATAAAATAATACAAAAGATTCTCGGTATATGAATATATTGGTGTGGCGACAAGTTCGGTGTTTTTTTAAATTTTTCAGTTAATTTTGAAGATCAGTTCGATAATTTTTAACATATCGCTATAGGTTATGCAGTACCGAGGAATCGGTAGTTGAAATTGATTACCGAGGAGACCACCGTGAGCTCAGCTGTTGAGAAATCGGTTATTTGTCACCGAGCCCGGTAAAAATAATTAAGTGTGAATGCAACTGAGAACCCCTCCGCAGTCACCGGAGTTGAACCCCATTGAGCACTTGGTGTGGGAGGTGAAGCGCCGATTGAATAACGCTAATAAATCAAAAGCAAGAAACAAAAAGGAGCTCAAACTGTCGATTTAGGAGATTTGGAATTGTATTCCAGCAACTGTGACCAGGACGCTGGTGGAATCGATGCCGTGACTCTTGAAGGCTGTTCTGGATGCCAAACGTGGTCATACTGAATACTAAAAAACGAATTACAACGATTTTCGACATTGTTTAAACACATTTTCTATGATAATCATATACTGTACGCTCAATTTTGGAACATCCGAATGAGCAATTTTCAATTTATTTGGCCAATTACAAATAAATTTGTTGTTGTTTTTGTTTCTTGCAGGTATTGAAAACAAGAGAAAAAGATTGTTTCTACCATGTGCAAAAGTTGTTTGCTTTTATTCCCTTATAACCCTGAAAAACTTTTCTTGATTTCTTGATGAATCACACATGTACGCTCAATTTTGAGACTGACTGTATGTTCATATAGACCAAAAATTAAGATTGCACCATCTCTCATCTGACTCCGTTTTCGCGGCGAACTATGCAAAACACGTGTTCGCAAGTCACTCACCTGGTGGAAAGAACATTGGCTTCCGCATATCCCGCAAACAAAACAATATCACGAAAATGATCACAACTATCAGGTTTTCCCACATGGTTAATGCACTGCGGTCGATCAACCAACCAAGGTTCAACAATCACAACAAATCCACCTCTCGGTTGGGGTTTTCACGTTAGACTGGGCCAGATCCAGCCAAATCAATTGGTTATATGGATGGATGGAGCACTCTGGAATCCGTTCGACGATGAACCGAGTTTCGACAAATGACGACTACCACAACGACTATCAGACGTTCGCCGGTTAGGTGTTATCATAAAATCTGAACTGTTCTTTTTCATATGCTAATCATCAGCCCAAGCAGCCAAATGCATCGGAATATGAGAATCTTTTCATTTTGGGAGACCAATCGATGGCCATTCGGAAACATGGCAGAAGCGAGTTTGCTTGCCCGTTGAAACATACATACATACATAGGCACTTTTAGCCTGTGTAAAAAATAGTTATGTTTTATCATTTTCACTCATCTGCTTGTCAGTTGCTATTTCCGTTTTGCTACAATGTGCGTGGTTTTAAAAATAGAACCAGCAAAGATATTTTGCATGCCAAACAATACCACTCAAAACGTGCAGATCATAAAAAAGTAAGGTGTGCTAGGTTACTGGATGTTGTTAATAATGTAAATCGACATCTAGATTTGAGAATATTGAGTGGTTATAAGAAAAAAATGATCTTAAAATTAGCCTTATTTGACTACAGGTTTGATTTTCACTGTGAAGTTCATAATCACATTAATTGAATAAACAGTTGAAATTGCAGGTTCAATTCCGGAGAATAATTTTCATCTTTGTTAGATTATGGTCCCACGTTTACGTAAATTTCGGAGAGCGAAGTATTCCATGTTCTAAGATGAATATGAATTTAATTTTATTTTCGTCAATTTGTTTCAATTTGATTTTAGATGTTGCACTACCCGAGCAGGAGGCAACAAAATATGAATACCTAATTTTGATCTTGATAACTGGCCTTGGTACTAAAGAGCTCAGATTTAGAGGTAAAATATCTAAGCAAAATACCTAAGAATTGCAAACAAAATCTCTCTCGAATAACAAAACTTGTTATTTCGAATACATGAGAATACCTGAAATGTACTTTTTTGTTATTGTCTTACCTAAATTTGGTATTGGAATAACATTGTGCGAACAATTTTATGGTATTATCCTCAGGTATTTTACCTCTTAATCTGAGCTCTTAAATACCAAGGGCAGTTATCAAGTTATTCGTTCCTGACTTACTTGATGCCTGGCCTTAGTATTTAAGAGCATCTCGAGCAGAAGGTAACAACATATTTTTTTTATAAATTCATTTATTTGTACAGGCTCAATCGAATCAACTTGACAGAGCCAAGTTTTCATGTTTATATACATCAGTTATCTTAGAACTAGGGTTAAGGGGATAGAACCGATTACTCGCGGTCGTCTCGAGGTTAATACACACGCAGATTAAGTTGTAAAGTTTTACGGAATTCTCAACAGTTGAACGTTCGGTAATCCGATTTTACGGTAATTTTTTTACAGATATCTGTAAAATTTCACCGAAATCCGTAAAATCGGATTACCGAACGTTCAGCTGTTGAGAATTCGGTAAAACTTTACAGATTTCTGTAAAAAAATCTAAGTGTGTAGGAATAACAAATTTAAGGATGGCAAAATTGGGGTGGGAATATTGAACAAACCATAAGGAACAATGGTTTTCTTATATCTAGAACTTCATATTGCAATTTTTCAATTGAACGTTTTTAATTTAAAAAAAAATCACGCACTCACACACACAACCACACTCATACACACAACCACAATCACACACTGACGGACACATTCCTCAAAATTTAACCTAAACAAGTAAGTTAATCAAACTTCAATGTAAGGCTAATGTTCAGTCAAAAACACATACATGAGTTTCATTGGGTTGTCTACCTCGAGCCCGAAGGGAAACATAAAGCTCAGATCTGACTCCACGATGCTCAGCACAAGACCAAACAACGTGATCTGCGTCCTGGTAACCTTGTCCACATTCACAGAGATTGCTGTCGCACAGCCAAACACGGAACAAATGACCGTTCAAAGAATAATGTTTAGACATGAGGCGAGACATCACACGAATGAAGTCTCGACCCACATTCAATTCCCTGAACCAACATTTCTTAGACACCTTAGGAGTAGCCATCTACCCAAATTTCCTTTACTCCATTTATACTGCCAGCTAACGAGTGATATCTGATGAAAAATATAGAAAAATTCGTTGAAGGCGATTTGTCGGTCATAAATATCGCCTTCCATAGCGCCCACCTTTGCAAGCGAGTCCGCTTTCTCATTGTCAGGAATCGAACAATGAGAAGGGACCCAAACAAAGATGATAATAAAAAAACGTGAAAATAAAGCACTTAGAAGACCTCGTATTTTCATAAGAAAATAAGAGGTGTGCTGTACTGGTCTCAAGGAGCGAATAGCCTCTATAGAACTAAGACGATCCGTGAAAATGAAGTATTGATCCGGTGTTAGTGAGGCAACAATTTCTAAGGGAAAATAAATTGCCGCTAATTCCGCGACAAAACAGGACAAGGTGCTTGAAGTTTACGAGCGGCGCTATATTTTTTATCGTATACACCAAAGCCAGCGGAGTCCTCTATAAAAGACCCGTCAGTGAAAAACGATTTAGTGGAATCAACTAGGCCAAACTTTGCAGCAAATATCACCGGAGCAATCATAGGACGATGATGCTCTGGGATTCCACGAAGCTCCTGCTTCATGGATAAATCAAAATATACCGAATTGTCGAATTCGGAGAAGCAAACACGATTGGAAATGTTCGGCGAAAGGCTGACATCCTGTGTTATGTACATATGGTACAAAGTCATGAAGCGGGTTTGAGAATTCAACTCAAGGAGCTTCTCAAAATTTTCGATCACCTGGGGGTTCATAACTTCACACCTGGTGAGGAGCCGGAGAGATAATTCTGAAAACCGATCCGAGAGTGGCAACATGCCAGCCAGCACTTCAAGGCTCATTGTGTGAGTCGAGTGCATGCAACCTAACGTGATACGAAGACACCGATACTGAATACGTTCCAGTTTAATGATGTGCGACCGAGCCGCTGACTGAAAACAAAAACTACCGTATTCCATAACCGACAAAATCGTTGTCCGGTACAACGTTAGAAGATCTTGTGGTGCAGAGAAAGTTGATCCTTGGCCGGCACTTTCGCGTCACATAATCAATATGGGATCTCCAGGTGCACTTAGAATCGAACCAGACCCCAAGATATTTAAATGACATAGAATGAGTTATCGGCTTACCCCAAATTTGAAGCTTCGGTTGTGCAGGGTTATGCTTCCTAGAAAAAACTACCAACTCAGTTCTCTCCGTAGAGAATTCGATTCCTAGCTCGAGAGCCCAAGTAGACAAATTGTCTAATGGTGTCTGATCGACACCATTGGGCCTCGTGGCAGACACTACGCCATCATCTGCAGGTTGTCTCAACGTTCAGCAGTCACTTAGACAACCGTCAATGTCTTTGACATAAAAATTATACAAAAGGGGGCTTAAACATGATCCCTGGGGGAGACCCATGTCGCTAAATCGGAAAGCTGTAGAGGTTCCATGAAAGAAGCTCATATGTTTCTCTGACAGCAAATTGCACAAAAAATTATTCATTAATGGTGAGAAGCCACAAGCGTGGAGTTTATCTGAAAGAACTTCAACAGATACTGAATCAAAAGCCCCCTTGATATCCAAGAATACAGAAGCCATTTGCTCTTTTTTAGCAAAAGCTAACTGAATCTCTGTGGAAAGCAACGCGAGACAGTCGTTCGTTCCCTTACCTATACGGAAACCATATTTAGTATCTGAAAGCAGGTTATTCCTCTCAACCCATTTGTCCAGGCGGAAGAGGATCACTTTCTCCAACTTTTGAATACAGGATAACATCGCGATGGGTCGATAGGAGTTGTGGTCGGACGCGGGCTTACCAGGTTTTTGAATGGCAATAACTCTCACCCGTCTCCAATCATCCGGTACAATATTGAGTTCAAGAAACTGATTAAACAAGTTCAACATGCGCCTCTTCGCGACGTCTGGGAGGTTCTTAAGTAAGTTGAACTTGATCCTATCAGCCCCTGGAGCCGTATTTCCACACGAGAGGAGTGCGAGAGAGAACTCTACCATTGAAAAGGGTTGGCTGATCTCATCTATCGAATTATCGGTTTCGCGAGGAATGATCCGTGCCGGCACAGAATCTGGACAAACTTTTTGCGTGAACTTGAGGATTCATTGGTACTCCTCGCTCTCGTTGTTCGTAGTTCGGTTACGCAACCTTCGCGCCGTGTTCCAAAGAGTACTCATCGACGTTTCGCGCGATAGCCCGTCCACGAATTCTCGCCAGTATCCGCGTTTCTTGGCCTTGATGAGGCTCTTAAGTTCGCGTTCGAGAGCCGTGTATACTTCGAAGTGCTCAGGTATTCCACGTCTATGGAAAATTATAAACGCGTCGGACTTTTTACGGCAAACCTCAGTGCATTGCTGACCATGGAGAAAGAGGTTTCCTGCGAAATGACGTCCCTGGAACTGGTCGAGTTTGAGCTTGAAGCGCGCTGTCTAAGATCAGGTTGAGAGGAAGTTATATTCTTCCAGCGATGAAAGCCTTTCTACCGTCGTTACGGTTTCAACTACTGCTGTCCTAAACCTTGTCCAATCGATGTAATGGGTAAGATCATACGCGACGTTGATAGATTCCGACGGATTGAACCCGGTGGCAATCGATTACTACCGTGGGGATCTTGAATCACATTCCATGTGAAATCCAACGATAAATGAATTCGGAACAAAGTGTGAGGTCTAATCTACTGCCAAGTGAGGACGGACCAGCCAAACGTGTTACTTCTCCATTGTTAAGATCTGTCA